>JAKUCM010004374.1:0-48133 GCA_023374145.1 Lepidium sativum | reverse complement strand
CATGTGAATTTAGATCTTCTAACTCACACTCACATGAAGCCAAATTTACTCTAATACCCTTATCTTAGTCTGCAAGATTTTGGAGTTTAGTAGGGATACATTTGTAAATTTATCAGAGCTGGTTAATTAATGAAAGTACACTAGCTGGTGGAAGATGAAGGACGCCCAAGTACAAGCCCATCTAGTAAAAAGCCCAAGTATTCATATTATTTTTGAAATTCCTTACATTTTAGTTTTGAAAAATTTATCAATTTTATGTATATGATTTTTTAAAATTCTATCTGGTTTTAAATGTGAGAATGTATATGATTTTTAGGTATATATAGTTTTGAAAATTTTATTTGCATTTTTCAAGTGTATTATATTTCAAAAACCATAAAGTTACCTTGAGTAACTATGATGAAAATTTGAAACAAATTAACACTAAACAATTGTTATATGTATATTGGAATCGATATTCATATCATTAATTATCTTAGAGATGGTAACATAAAAGTTATTCAATAATAATTGTGGAATGAGATATGTTTGAGTTGGTAACTACTACGAAGTCCACTTTACGTACCTAATTTGTCTTTTTTGGTTTAGGTATTTGATTTGTATGTTTTCGAGTAAAGGAGTAAGCAATCCATTCCGACCAACCTCACCTTCAAATTTTTCTATTTTTCTCTAATAATGAGATTTTTAGTCATAAAAATTGAACGTAAGAAACGGCAGATACATACATCTATTAAAAGAATATATATAGTGAATGATATATGAACTTTCAATAATGATCCTCTTACGACATAAAGTAACAACAAAGAGCTAGTAAGAGAGAGAACAGGAATTAGATCCAAGTTGAACTGTACAAACGTATCTCATTTGTCTATTCGTTTCCCTTTATTTGCACTTTATTTTTCACTGAAAAAACTTTATAATTTCCTTTTTTGAACTATCACTTTCATAAATTTACTCCGTTTAGTAATATATTCAATTAAAAAGAAAAAAGAAAATGCAATTGACAAAAAAATAATAATAACAATAGATATAGGATAAGTCTCACTTTGATTACTTAAATAATATAATTTGAAATATCTTTGTTACGGCGATGAGTAGGTAGCCAAAACAAACCTACATGTATCAATACTACCAAAATTTATGGAGCATGAAAACCACATATATATATATATAATTAATTAATTAAATTGTATATTGAATTGGTTAATTGTCTTGTCGGATCAGAAAATTGGGAAACTTTAGACTAAAAAGTGAAAACAACAATAAGTCAAGTCTTTAACTTGATAATTGTAGGTTTTGTATAAAGATGGAGTAAGTCTTTAACAAAAATAAAAAGATGGAGTAAGTCAAAGCAATTGAATAAAGTATGTATATTAAATATTCGAAATTAATTAAATATAACATCCAGAAGTTGACAGGACAAAGCCTTATGTATATACATATATACAGAGAATGATGATTGTCTTGATGAAGATGGTTAAGTGGAACTTGTGTTCCAAGGAACTCTCCTCGCAGCTATGCATCCACCAACAAGCAACGGTCATGCCTTTCGCGTGCAGATTCAAGGACCAAGAACAATAGCTTCTCTTCCTCCTTTGTCTCCAATCGCCTTCAAGGTCTATCTCTCCTGAATTTAAAACCAGGAACCTCTTTGCTTGATCTCTGTGTTTTCTCTGATCCTCTATGTTTATCTTCAAGTTTATCTCTTCCTCTCTGTCTGGTTTCTGTTTTGCTTTCTCCTTTACGCCCTTTCTGTTTCTCTTCTTTCTCGTTGACTTTGATCACTATCTCTTGACTCAAGACCAGAATTCAGACTCAGCTTCTCTTTTGTCTTTTCTCGTTTCTCCATGGTGCCTTTTGTTTGCATTTTTGTATCAGATTCACATCAATGAGCCTCAAATATCCGTTTCTGAGATGCCAATTTGTTGTTCTTTTGTTTGCAGGAACAAGAGGGAAGACCATCTCATGCAACACAACAAACAGTAGCACGAAATCTCTTCAGAAGTCTCTTCACGGGTCTTTTCTTCTCACAACTAACCTTAATCTCACTTTTGGTGATTGTTCTCACCATTCGTGGCCTCATCTCAGAAAGTTCACACCATTTCCATCCCAAGAAATGGTACCCTCCTTTACTAGCATCTATTGCAGTCTCAGGAGTTGCATCCTTAGCTTGGCAATGCATCTTTATATACAATCCATCAAGAGCAGTCAAAGCAACGATCTGGCTTAGTCCAATACTCACTTGCTCTGTAGGGATCTTGCTTGTTCTTAATGGCTCAGCAGTAGATGCAGTGATTGGTGCAGTTTTTGTGGTTTTTGCCATTTCTCAATCTCTGTATGGTTGCTGGATCACTCCAAGGTTTGACTACGCCAATAAGATATTATCTCTTTCCACAGCTTTTCCACCTGCTAGAACCAGAGAACTAGTCTGTTTATCAATCATTGTTAGCTTAGTTTACTCTGGTTTCTTAGTAACTGGAATTGGAGGAGCAACTTCCACTAGAACAAATCTAGATCTATTGTTCATATCTGTAATCATGACAAGCTTAGCATGGACAATGCAAGTTCTAAAGAATGTAAAACAAGTTGCGATTTCGAGAGCAAGATTTGTAAACTTTGCACATGGAGAAGATATGGATGCTTGGAATGCTTTTACCATTACTGTGAAACACTTGGTTGGGAGTGTCTGCATTGGCTCAACACTTGTTCCAATCATTGTATTCATCAGAGGATCGATCAGAAGCCTTAATCTGATGTCAGGAAGCAGCGATGAGGTTATGTATTCTGGTGCTGATTGCTTCTCAACCGTTGCTAACAAACTCATTACACTTGGAAACAGATGGGGCTTTGTACATGTTGGTACCTATGATAAAGGATTCATGGAGGCTTCTTGTGATACCTGGAAGAAGTTCAGAAGTACAAGTGGATTAGAAAAAGTGGTTGATTCAGATCTCACTAGCTCCTCCTGTTTCCTAAGTGCAGTTTCCATTGGAGCAGTCTCTTCATTAACAGCAGGAATATGGATGTTGTTAATCCACAAAGACTATGCCTTGGAAGTTACTCTATATGCTTTCATAATTGGATATTTCGTGGTAAGATAGCTAATTCTAAGACAGGAATCAAACAAACTTAGACAAAGTAGCTTATGTTATGTACTTGGTTTGGTGATTTTCAGGGAAGGGTAGCTTTGGCATGGGTACAAGCTTGTGTCTTGGCTTACTATGTAGCTTATTCTGAAGATCCTCAGAGCATGCGATTTGACGATACAATTCCACATCGGATTCAACGTCTTCAATTCTTAAGTGCTCTCAGAGATAACATGGAGCTTGAGGTGGGCAGAATGAGAGAAGCAGATAGTGATAATGATCGTTGAGTCTTGAGGAGAGACTAGCCACAAACATGTACAAAAAACAAAGATTAGTAATTTTTTCTCAAGTTTGCTGAATTCAATCGTATTGTAAAATAATTGGGCTTCTTCGACCGAAACTATTGGGCCTTATTAACAAAACAAAATATAAAAACACTAAAAAGCCTTTCTTTTTTTCTTGTTTTTTTGCTGACACTAAAAGGCCTTTATTAAGCCGAGAAGTTAGGTTCTGTCTGGTACGAAACTAAATCCGTTTAGGCGAAAACAATCCGCACCAGTTTAACTCTGTATCACAATGGTGAAGAACCTTGGTTGCAAGGAAGGGGCAAAGGTTTCATCTCGAGAACTTTACGAGAAAGAGGTTAGAGAGATTGAAAGAGGTATAGAAAAGAGGACAGAAGAATAAGAAAAGAGGAAAGAAGAGAAAAAAAGAGGCTAGGAAGAGAAGAAAAAGGTTCTTTATTGGTCTCAACTTCCTCAAGATCCGATCCAATCGATCCTCGAACGACTCAGCATTCGCGATTTACAACGAGCTAAGTCCGTTTGTTGGGATTGGTTCTTTTCTTCGAGAAAGTGTTTTCCAAAAAGTCAGGTCCCATGGTTACTTATATTCAATCCTGATTGTAAGTTGTTCAATCCTGAGGAAAAACACAAGTTGTACAACATAAAGTGAAGATCTGTGTGTCGGATTAGCAGAGAAGAGTGTGTGTGTTGCAACTTATGGGTGTTGGCTCTTAATGCGTAATCATCTCTCTGATTTCTATATCGTGAATTTGTTAACCGGTAAGAGGATCAATTTACCACCTGTGGAGTCTCAATCTGGTAGCACAACTCTCAAACGAACTGTGGATAACAAGTTTCACACTAAGATAATGTGTGGATTTAGATTCCATGAAGCTGATTCGAGAGGCTTTAAAATAAGATCCCCTGGATTATGGGTAGAAGATGAAGAAGCAAGTGATTTCTTTGTTATTTTCACTTTCATAATGGATGGTTTCTTGCCATATACATCGTATGCTATTTTTTGCAGAAATGGCGATGAATTCTGGAGGCATTTTTCGGATGAATCTCCTTGTACTCACATGGTATACAAGAATCATAAGCTTTACGCCTTTCTCTACCAAAAAATCCAAATCTTTGATTTTTCTGGAGAGCTTTTGGTTAAAGCTCCTGAAACTGATGATGAGTATGTTGCTTCCTTCTCCTTTCCACGACCCTCTTTTGATTTTGGTTACTATGGAGATTTTAAGAAAAAAAGCATTGTGGTTACTATAAGTGGACATGTTCTAATAGTAGTCTGGGTGTTGACAAGCCACAGAACTTTGTTATTCAAAATCTATAAGATGAGTTCAAGGACAAACAAGTGGGAGAGAATTGTTTCTTTGGATGGTGAGGCAATGCTTTTGGATTTGGGTGTTACTATGCCTGCCAAAGATATTAAAGGAATCAATTAGGATTGTATTTATTTTAGCGGTCTTGTTGACAATGAGAATGATGTTTTTATCTTTGATCTTAAGACTGAAAACATTGAACGACCACACGAGTTTGTTTGTTCGTCGCTGCAATACACTCATGCGCGATGGTTCTTCCCTGAGTTCACCCACAAGTATTGATCATCATATCGCTTTCTTTTCTTTCTTGTGTAGAATTAGGCATTGTTATTCAACTGTAACATGTAAAATGTATCTATGATTCTTTAGCAATAAGTTTTGTTTGGACCTACACTAAATAACTGTTAATAAACATATTAGATGGACAAATTTAAGTGTGATCTTTGAAATATAAAAATGTTTCCAGTGGGTCAAAAATCAAGATCAAAACTGTTTGTGGCTTATGCTTTCCAACCCAAAGCGTTCAAGATTCGGAAACAGATCTATGATGAAATGCAAAGCATGATGACAATTTGGCACATACTGTTATTGAAGGTATCTTGGAGTTGATGACAATATGGCACAGACGGTTATCAAAGGTATCTTAGAGTTGGAAAGTATATGTGCACTATTCAAAGAATAATACCACAAAAACTTGCAAGATGCCTCAAAACTAAACCTATAAGGTTTATGTTGAAAGTAGTGGTATTTCACTTGCACCGAAACTCCCACTTATCCTACACCTCTCAAGCCATTTCACAAAATCAGAGTAGAGACAAGCTCAACATAATCTTCTTTCCCCATTGTTTCTGCCAAGTCCCTTTCCTTGGTTGTGGTTTTTTTGGATAGTATATAAGGACAATAAAAATCCCGTTAATCTATTCATGTGTGTCACTAATTAGATGACGAGGCATTTGGCTACTTTAAAAGAGTCATAGTTACTCTTGCAGTTTACATGCGCTTAGTTGAATTTATTCACTTGACATTAAGAGAACTACACAGAAATCACATTGCGTTAGCATCCGCACAGACCATTGCAATGCTTTGTTGTAATTAAACAGTCAGATTTCCCTTGTCTATACCAGTTATGAGTTGACTGTTCGATATCCGGAGAAAGCTCCCGAGAGAACTATTTCTAGTTCGTCCCCTCGTTGGCATGCAGCAGAAGCACCTCGAGTAGTCCGCCAACGGCCGATAGGTTCATAACTAGGACCTCGAGCCGAACCCTCAAAGCCAATTGTTTCCCCAAAATTACGGATCCATTTTGCCGACTTCCCTTGCCTACATTATTCCATCAACCAGAGGTTGTTCACCTTGGAGACCTGTGGTTATGAGTACGACCAGGTGTGGGCATCACTCAGTCCTCCAGATTTTCAAGGGTCGTCGGGGGCACACCGGACACCATGCGACGTGCAGTACTCTTCCAGCTGCTGAACCGTACCTCTGGCTGAGCCGTTTCCAGGGTGGACAGGCTGTTAAACAAAAAATATAACTCTTCTCGAGGCCTTTGTCGACGTCTCCAGACTTGCTAACGTTGTCGTCAACCGCCACGTCCAGATTCTGAAATTTTAACCAGATCTCTTTCGAAGTTCGCGTGTAAGCGCTATAGACGGGTTTCCCCCGATTCTTAGGATCGACTAACCCATGTGCAAGTGTCGTTCACATGGAACTTTTCCCTTCTTCGGCCTTCAAAGTTCTCATTTGAATATTTGTTACTACCATCAAGATATGCGCCACTACTTTTTAACATTATTTAAATACATTAACCAGTAACATTTTTAAATCTTTCGTGATACGCTTGTGTCAAAGGTTTCTCAAGAACGATTGATTTAATTGGCTAATCAGTGGCATATATAATCCTATCTATCAAAAAAACCGGTAAATTCGTTAACTCCAAGTTTTCATATCTGCTTAATGACCGGCCGGTGACTTTCTCAGCACTGGCGCTAGTCATCTTCCCCTGTCCTTTCACTAGTGTAGCTAGATCAGTCTTTATAGACAACTGTTTTGGATTTCGAGTTTCTTCCGGTTTTCTCAAGATTCATGTATTCCGGTGAGTTGTTCCATGTTTGGTGGCAGTGTACCTCCGATGGGTGAAGGTGTTATCCAATTAACTCCGAAGGCCTTTTCTGAGATATGCTTTCTTTTGACGCAAATCCAAACCATCGCAGGTCTGAAGTCCTCGCCGGAGAATTTGTTACCGGCGACGCTACACCAAGCTTTACTGGTTTTCTTCAATATCTATTTCCAACCTTTAACTATGCTCTAAGTTATTATCAGTTTGAGTTCATTTGGTTTGATCATCGGAATTGCCTTAGTTCGTTTTAAGATTAGGATATTGTGGTTTATAAGTTTATTTGCTGGCCTATTCTGATTATCTTTCTAGACCTCTTCGGATTCGATCATTTGTTGTACCGTTTGTTACAATTTCTCTAGGTTGAGGTTTGGTTCACTTCTTATCAGTACTATTTAGGCCTTATTGAGGTCTACTCTTTCGTTGGGCTATATCTAGTTGTTCTCCAATCGTTTCAGCTTCGACTTCACCATCTCAGGTGAAGGTTTGATCTACTGTATCTTTTCTTGCTATTGTCACGGTCTCGTTCCTTGTGAGAGCTTCTTTTTATAATTTCGTGTAGGCACTCGGATTCTTCTTGCAGTTTAGTAGCTTTCTCTTTAGTTGTGAGATATTTTTATGCGTTATCAGAGACTTCACCATCATTTAGTTCTTTGCTATTTTCAGATGGTTCTCTGATTTTCAGTTTTGGTTGCAAATTTTAGATTTTTATTTCTCTATGCTATTTCATCCAAAGTTTTGAATTTTAGATTTTTTTTTTTGGGTTTAAACTCCTGAAATTTTTTGTGTTCTGTTGGTTATGGTATTCGAACTTCGTATTTTTCTATTATTTTTAATATAATTTAGACGGCAAAAAAAACAGTAAATGTCGATATATTAATTGTAAATTAATGTTGTAATTAAGACATTTGTATCCCAAATTTGCACAGAAATGTTCGGTATATACTATTGTAGTTCAAATGTTAATATAAACCGGTTCGATTTTGAAAACCGGAAACAAGACTCGCAACGCCTGAGACTCAATGAGTCACAGAGAAGCTCCCGCGTCTGCAAAGAACGGATAAAGTCTCTCTCTTTCTCACTCTCTTCCTCTCTCTCAAAGAAGAAGAAGATGCTAACGAGTTCCAGTAACGTTCTCACTCCACACTTCTGGCCAATTCGCAGGAGCAGGCTTTGCCGTTCCCGTAATCTCCCTCGTTTCCACTCCGGCGAACGCAGCAGCGGCGGAGGAAAATTGTGCTCCCTCTCTCTTCTCGCTGTAAGTGGCGCCAGTAAATTTAGTGTCAGTGCTCTACATAGGTCAGATGTTTCCGAAAATTCTGACTCCGGGGGTCGGTCTTTTCCTAACCACGTTTCTGTCAAAATTCCGTTCGGAGATAGAGAGGTAATTTCTTCAAATAGCTCTATCTTTTTGCTTTCAGTGTTCGTTTCATCTATCGAAGTTTGAACTTCGAGATGATAGGTTTTGGTTAAGTGAAAGCTATGGTAGATTTCTTAGTTAATGAGCCTATCTTGCTTGAATATGAGACCTCAAAGCAAAGCCTGCTGCTTTAGAGATACGTTTTGAAATTGGTTAGTTTCTTTTTGGTGAAGCCTTGAATTTTTGTTTTTTTTTATTTCTCTGTTTGTTTAGATTTTAGTAGAGACTGGTCTTATGGGAAGACAAGCAAGCTCTGCTGTAACGGTGACAGATGGAGAAACTGTAAGCGTGCTTCATACTTATGGCAGATCTTACAACCATAAAGTATGATAGCACAAGGTCTATGCATGATCATTGCATTGATATAACCAACCTTGCAGCTAAGCTAAAGAATTTGGGAATGAGTGTGGATGATTCATTTCTTGTCCAAATTATCCTTAATTCTTTGCCTCCTCAATATGGACAGATTAATTACAACACCATCAATGAAAGTTGGACATCTAAAAAATTGTCTAACATATTGGTCCAAGAGGAGTCTAGGCTTGGTCGTGGAGGTATTAAGGTTGCCCACTATGTCCAAGGAGCTGGATTTAAAGCTGGGAAAAGACATTATCTTGAGCCATAAAAGAGCACCACCCAGAAATAATGAAGTTGAACAAGGTAACGAGAAGAAAAAGACAAAGAAAGATGACTGATGAAAATTTTGCAAACAGTCTAGACACTTTCAAAAAGATTGCCAGAAAAAGAAAAGAATGGTTTGAAAAGAAAGGTAACCCTATGGGTTCAATAAGCTTTGTTGAAACAAATTTTACTCATGTTTCTTCTAATACTTGGTGGATTGATAGTGGTGCTAATGTACATGTAACCAATTCCTTGTAGGGATTCCTTACAACCCGGACCATAAATCCAAGTGAAAGTTATATTCTTATGGGAAACCGAGACAAAGTGCCAATTGAAGCTATTGGCACTTATCGTCTCATTATGGATAGTGGATTTTGTTTGGATTTGTCCCAGACTCTTTATGTTCCATCTATTTCTCGTAATTTAGTTTCACTAAGCAAACTTGATTTGGCTGGTTTTAAATCTACTCAAGGAGATGGCAGTTTCAATTTATTTCTGAACTCTAATCATATTGGTTCTAGAATATTGGTTGATGGTTTTTATAAGTTAATTTTAGCTGATCAATCTTTGGAAAAACATCTCATCATGGAAGATAAATGTGGCGTTATGCAGAAATCATGAACAAATAACTCGTATTTTTTGTGGCATAAAAGACTAGGACACATTTCCAGTGAAAGAATTAAAAGATTGGTAAAATATGGAGTCATACCAACTCTTGATTTACTAATAACAGAGAATGTATAGATTGCATTAAGGGTAAGCAAACTAAACATACTAAAAGAGGTGCCACAAGAAGTACACAACTTCTTGAAATCATACATACATATATTTGTGGACCTTTTGATGTTCTAACTTTTGGAGGTGAAAAATACTTCATTACCTTTATCGATGATTATTCACGTTATTGTTATCTCTATCTATTGCATGACAAATATCAGTCTGTGGATGCTGTCCAAGCGTTCATTACTGAAGTTGAAAGGCAATTAGATAGAAAAGTGAAAATCATTAGGTCAGATAGAGGTGGTGAGTTTTATGGCAAATATGATGAAACAAGAAAACATCCTAGATCATTTGCCAACTTCTCAAGAAATTCGGAATCGTTGCCCAATACACAACGCCTGGTTCTCCATGGCAGAATGGTGTAGCTGAAAGGCGAAACCATACTTATATGGGAATGGTTAGATCCATGATGAGTCATGCAAACTTACCTATATCCTTGTGGATAGATGCATTACATACTACAATATATATCTTGAACATAGTTCCATGCAAAGCAGTTCCAAAGACTCCTTTTGAACCGTGGAAAGGCTGGAAACCTAGTCTGTCACATCTCCAAGTTTGGGGTTGTCCAGCTGAAGCAAGAATATACCCACATGAAAAGAAATTAGATTTCAGAATGATTAGTTGTTTCTTTATAGGTTACCCTGAGAAATCTAAATGATATACATTTTATTGTCCATCCCATAGTACGAGAATAGTAAAAACCAGTAATGTAAGATTCTATGAGAATGGCGAGATTAGTGGGAGTGATAAAGTACAAGATGTGGTCATCCAGGAAATTAGGGTAAATGTTCCATTGCCCTTAATTCCGAATGTTGGAAATCCTCTAGTTGTTGAACCATTAAACAATGAGGAAAACCAAGTGAATAATCATCCACTCCATGATGAATATGTTGCCATAATGCTCTTGAAGCACAAGAGGAACCATCATTAAGAAGATCGACTCGTCAGAGAAGATCTGCCATTTCTGATGACTATGTGCTTTATCAAATAGAATCTAGCGAATGGAATATTAAAGATCTGGTTTCTTCACAAGCCATGAAAGATGTTAATTCTGATAAATGGGTTGATGCCAGTACAGATGAATACAACTCGATGGTTAAGAATAAAGTTTGGGATGTTGTTCCATTGCCTGAAGGACACAAAGCAATCGGGTGTAAATGGATCTTTAAGACCAAACTCGACTGTAATGGCAATGTGGAATGATATAAAGCTAGACTTGTAGCCAAAGGGTTCAATCAGAAAGAAGGCATTGATTATAATGAGATTTTTTCACTTGTGTCAAGAAAAGAGTCTTTCAGAATTATCATGGCCTTAGTAGTAGAGAATGATCTCGAGTTACATCAAATGGATGTGAAAATTGTCTTTCTTAATGGAGACTTACAAGAAGAAGTCTATATGCGTCAACCTGAAGGCTTCATAATCGACGGTCAGGAAGACATGGTCTGGAAATTAAAGAAAGCCTCGAGGCAATGGTATCTTAAGTTTGATGAAATCATAACGAAAATTGGTTTCAAAGAGAACATTGTAGATCCATGTATTTACCTCAAGATCAGTGGGAGTAAGTTCATATTTTTGGTTTTGTATGTTGATGACATATTATTGGCCAGTAATGATCTTGGTCTATTACATGAGACTAAGGGTTACCTCTCTAAGAACTTTGACATGAAAGATATGGGTGAGGCATCCTATGCGATAGGAATTTAAATATTCTGTGATAAATCACTTGGAGGTTTAGGATTGTCTCAAAAAGGATATGTTGATAACGTTCTTGAGAGATTTAACATGATATCATGTTCTTCTAGCATTGTTCCTATGCAGAAAGGTGACACGCTTGATCTTAAGCAATGTCCACAGAATGAAATGGAATGTAATGAAATGAAAAAATACCCTTATGCATCTCTTGTGAGAAGTTTGCACAAGTTTGCACTAGACCTGATATTAGCTATGCAGTTGGCATGTTGGGTAGATTTCAGAGTAATCCTGGACTCGCTCAATGGCAACCTGCAAAGAAATTTCTGAGATACCTAAAGGGAACAAGAAACTACATGTTGACATATCGAAAATCAACACATCCATAGATGATTGGATTTTCAGATTCAGATTTTGGTGGATGCAAAGACACTAGGCACTGCACTATGGGCTATGTGTATCTCCTTGCTGGAGGTGCCATCTCCTGGAAAAGCCAAAAGTCAGAGCTGATTTACACATCCACTATGGAAGATGAGTGTGTTGCGTGTTATGAGGCTTATATTCAAGGAACATGGTTGCAGAATTTTGTGTCATAGTTTGGGGTTTAAAGCTTTGTGACAAGCCTTTAACTCTTTATTGTGACAATCAAGCTGCAATCTTCTTCTCTAAGTATGATAGGATATTCAAAGGCGCCAAGCATATGGAGCTTAAATATCTATCACTTAAGCAAGATGTTAAAAGAGAAAAGTTTGTCATTGAACATATAGGCACTGAGCTTATGGTTGCAAACATATTTACGAAAGCATTACCTCCAAAGACCTTTATGAAAGAGGATAATTATTAAATATGTTTGTTCGATTATGTTTTAGCCTATATTTGACAATTATATGAGACCTCTTATGTTACATCTTTCATTTATATATTCTGTTTTTCCATATTTGACAATTTTATAATAACAGAATAAGTATTTATTTAAAGACATAATAGGACCATTATGATACTCCTACTTATGGTCTAGCTATGAAAGTGACTAATGCAGTAGTACATGAAAGGAATCATGTCGCAAAATGATGTGTGCCCGCCATGACTCTCATTACTTACTAGATTAATCATGACACTTATGATGACCAAAAGGATGAAATAAAGTAATAGCATATTACGTCGGCCTTATGATTCCATAAAGAAAATATTAATGGATTTACTAACGACCAAGTGGGAGACCGTAAGAAATAACTTCTACCCTATAATATGGTGTTATATTCATCCATTTTCTATTGGAATAATGTTATTATTAAATGTAATTGGTGTCCAAACATATTGGAAACAAAGGAGTAATTCCTAAATATCTCTATTTGATGGATGGTTGAGATTAAATTTATGGGAACCCTAATGAGGTACTAGGTTCTTTCTTTACCTGTAAATACTTGTCATTAGACCATCATATTTGCAAGTCTTAAGAAAAATAACACTTTAAAGTTTTAGGCAATGAGAGAAATCTAATCACCTATCTTAAGCATTTCATCTTCCATTTAGGAGTTCATCTTTTATTTCTTTGCAATCATGAATGCAGGTAATTCAATAAATTTCCTTATAAATCTATTATGTGATCATCTAGTTGTTTGAAGATCTTGGGTTCATGCGAATAATTAGATTACACGCACGTCTTCCCAAATTGATAGTACACACACGACTCTTATCCTTTCCAAGGCTGGGTCTTGGTTGTGAGAGCGCCTATTTCTGATGAATTGATGAAGCTTCCTTAGAATCAAGACATTGAAACTTTGCTAGAGGTTGAAGCATTGCGTATCGGTTTTTTCGGAAAAGATCTTTTTGAAAATCTTTGTACTTACTCCAAACCAATACCAACATCATTTCTCTTGTTATTGCTTAACCATCTGTGCAAGCTTGGTGATAAACTTCTTATTGACTTCTTCAGCATTGAAATTTGCTCTCGACTCAACAAGACGATAAGGAAAGACAATGGAATAGAGCTACTTCGACTGGAGCTTGGTTTAGACGCCTATGACCTTTGATTTTTTAGTATGTTTTAGGGTTTTAGGTTGTTCATAGCTGCTAGGTGTCATTACAACGTTGTAAACCTATTATTTAACAATAAAATTCTTGGATTTCTACAACTTTTAATGAACAAATATGTGTGTGGTCTCTGAAATAGATTGCCCACGGTTACTTTCTATTCATGTCCCTTTATCTGCTATCGGATCTCATTTCCGGATACTTCTGGAGATGGAGGACCATATAACTTTTCGTGTCTCAGGTGAAGAGTTTCGTGCTCACAGGTTGATATTGGCTACTATATCTCCTGTCTTTGAAGGCTGAGCTCCTTGATGTTACAGGAGAAGAAGACTGTGATACTTAAGTTATTGACATCGAGCCTAAGGTTTTGAAGGTAAACTAGCTCTTTATCCTTATGACACATATCTTGTAAAATCATACACCGTAAATGCTTCATCATTTCTTTCTAATACTTAATGCTTTTTCGGTGAAGCCTTTGCTTTCAGAGTCCGCATCATCTTCCGGTTCATCTGTTGGTCCATCAGCATGGGACACATTAGCTGATCTACTGATAAATACAAGTTGCCTAGACTTAGTTTAATGTGTGAATCAGTGCTCTGCAAAGTCATATTAGTAGAATCCGTAGAAAATATTCTGGCTCTTGCGGATGGCTACAATGTTGTGTACTTAGTTTGGTGGTTTCCATGGAAGGGTAACTTTGGCATGTATACAAGCTTGTATCTTGGCTTACTATGTAGCTTATTCTGAAGATCTTCAAAGCATGCGATTTGACGATACAATTCCACAACGGATTCAAAGTCTTCAATTCTTAAGTGCTCTCAGAGATAACAGGGAGCTTGAGGTGGGCAGAATGAGAGAAGTAGATAGAGATAATGATCGTTGAGTCTTGAGGAGAGACTAGCCACAAACATGTACAGAAAACAAAGATTAGTAATTTTTTCTCAAGTTTGTTGAATTCAATCATATACAGAAAACACAGAAAACAATCCACACCAGTTTAACTCTGTATCACAATGGTGAAGAACCTTGGTTTCAAAGAAGGGGCAAAGGTTTCATCTCGAGAACTTTACGAGAAAGAGGTTAGAGAGATTGAAAGAGGTATAGAAAAAGAGGACAAAAGAATAAGAAAAGAGGAAAGAAGAGAAAAAAAAGAGGCTCAGAAGAGAAGAAAAAAGGGTCTTTATTGGTCTCAACTTCCTCCAGATCTGATCCAATCGATCCTCGAACGACTCAGCATTCACGATTAACAACGAGCTATGTCCGTTTGTTGGGATTGGTTCTCTGCTTCGAGAAAGTGTTTTCCAAAAAGTCAGGTCCCATGGTTACTTATTCAATCCTGATCGTAAGTTGTTCAATCTGAGGAAAAACACAAGTTGTACAACATAAAGTGAAGATCTGTGTGTCGGATTAGCAGAGAAGAGTGTGTGTGTTGCAACTTATGGGTGTTGGCTCTTAATGCGTAATCATCTCTCTGATTTCTATATCGTGAATTTGTTAACCGGTAAGAGGATCAATTTACCACCTGTGGAGTCTCAATCTGGTAGCACAACTCTCAAACGAACTGTGGATAACAAGTTTCACACTAAGATAATGTGTGGATTTAGATTCCATGAAGCTGATTCGAGAGGCTTTAAAATAAGATCCCCTGGATTATGGGTAGAAGATGAAGAAGCAAGTGATTTCTTTGTTATTTTCACTTTCATAATGGATGGTTTCTTGCCATATACATCGTATGCTATTTTTTGCAGAAATGGCGATGAATTCTGGAGGCATTTTTCGGATGAATCTCCTTGTACTCACATGGTATACAAGAATCATAAGCTTTACGCCTTTCTCTACCAAAAAATCCAAATCTTTGATTTTTCTGGAGAGCTTTTGGTTAAAGCTCCTGAAACTGATGATGAGTATGTTGCTTCCTTCTCCTTTCCACGACCCTCTTTTGATTTTGGTTACTATGGAGATTTTAAGAAAAAAAGCATTGTGGTTACTATAAGTGGACATGTTCTAATAGTAGTCTGGGTGTTGACAAGCCACAGAACTTTGTTATTCAAAATCTATAAGATGAGTTCAAGGACAAACAAGTGGGAGAGAATTGTTTCTTTGGATGGTGAGGCAATGCTTTTGGATTTGGGTGTTACTATGCCTGCCAAAGATATTAAAGGAATCAATTAGGATTGTATTTATTTTAGCGGTCTTGTTGACAATGAGAATGATGTTTTTATCTTTGATCTTAAGACTGAAAACATTGAACGACCACACGAGTTTGTTTGTTCGTCGCTGCAATACACTCATGCGCGATGGTTCTTCCCTGAGTTCACCCACAAGTATTGATCATCATATCGCTTTCTTTTCTTTCTTGTGTAGAATTAGGCATTGTTATTCAACTGTAACATGTAAAATGTATCTATGATTCTTTAGCAATAAGTTTTGTTTGGACCTACACTAAATAACTGTTAATAAACATATTAGATGGACAAATTTAAGTGTGATCTTTGAAATATATAAATGTTTCCAGTGGGTCAAAAATCAAGATCAAAACTGTTTGTGGCTTATGCTTTCCAACCCAAAGCGTTCAAGATTCGGAAACAGATCTATGATGAAATGCAAAGCATGATGACAATTTGGCACATACTGTTATTGAAGGTATCTTGGAGTTGATGACAATATGGCACAGACGGTTATCAAAGGTATCTTAGAGTTGGAAAGTATATGTGCACTATTCAAAGAATAATACCACAAAAACTTGCAAGATGCCTCAAAACTAAACCTATAAGGTTTATGTTGAAAGTAGTGGTATTTCACTTGCACCGAAACTCCCACTTATCCTACACCTCTCAAGCCATTTCACAAAATCAGAGTAGAGACAAGCTCAACATAATCTTCTTTCCCCATTGTTTCTGCCAAGTCCCTTTCCTTGGTTGTGGTTTTTTTGGATAGTATATAAGGACAATAAAAATCCCGTTAATCTATTCATGTGTGTCACTAATTAGATGACGAGGCATTTGGCTACTTTAAAAGAGTCATAGTTACTCTTGCAGTTTACATGCACTTAGTTGAATTTATTCACTTGACATTAAGAGAACTACACAGAAATCACATTGCGTTAGCATCCGCACAGACCATTGCAATGCTTTGTTGTAATTAAACAGTCAGATTTCCCTTGTCTATACCAGTTATGAGTTGACTGTTCGATATCCGGAGAAAGCTCCCGAGAGAACTATTTCTAGTTCGTCCCCTCGTTGGCATGCAGCAGAAGCACCTCGAGTAGTCCGCCAACGGCCGATAGGTTCATAACTAGGACCTCGAGCCGAACCCTCAAAGCCAATTGTTTCCCCAAAATTACGGATCCATTTTGCCGACTTCCCTTGCCTACATTATTCCATCAACCAGAGGTTGTTCACCTTGGAGACTTGTGGTTATGAGTACGACCAGGTGTGGGCATCACTCAGTCCTCCAGATTTTCAAGGGTCGTCGGGGGCACACCGGACACCATGCGACGTGCAGTACTCTTCCAGCTGCTGAACCGTACCTCTGGCTGAGCCGTTTCCAGGGTGGACAGGCTGTTAAACAAAAAATATAACTCTTCTCGAGGCCTTTGTCGACGTCTCCAGACTTGCTAACGTTGTCGTCAACCGCCACGTCCAGATTCTGAAATTTTAACCAGATCTCTTTCGAAGTTCGCGTGTAAGCGCTATAGACGGGTTTCCCCCGATTCTTAGGATCGACTAACCCATGTGCAAGTGTCGTTCACATGGAACTTTTCCCTTCTTCGGCCTTCAAAGTTCTCATTTGAATATTTGTTACTACCATCAAGATATGCGCCACTACTTTTTAACATTATTTAAATACATTAACCAGTAACATTTTTAAATCTTTCGTGATACGCTTGTGTCAAAGGTTTCTCAAGAACGATTGGTTTAATTGGCTAATCAGTGGCATATATAATCCTATCTATCAAAAAAACCGGTAAATTCGTTAACTCCAAGTTTTCATATCTGCTTAATGACCGGCCGGTGACTTTCTCAGCACTGGCGCTAGTCATCTTCCCCTGTCCTTTCACTAGTGTAGCTAGATCGGTCTTTATAGACAACTGTTTTGGATTTCGAGTTTCTTCCGGTTTTCTCAAGATTCATGTATTCCGGTGAGTTGTTCCATGTTTGGTGGCAGTGTACCTCCGATGGGTGAAGGTGTTATCCAATTAACTCCGAAGGCCTTTTCTGAGATATGCTTTCTTTTGACGCAAATCCAAACCATCGCAGGTCTGAAGTCCTCGCCGGAGAATTTGTTACCGGCGACGCTACACCAAGCTTTACTGGTTTTCTTCAATATCTATTTCCAACCTTTAACTATGCTCTAAGTTATTATCAGTTTGAGTTCATTTGGTTTGATCATCGGAATTGCCTTAGTTCGTTTTAAGATTAGGATATTGTGGTTTATAAGTTTATTTGCTGGCCTATTCTGATTATCTTTCTAGACCTCTTCGGATTCGATCATTTGTTGTACCGTTTGTTACAATTTCTCTAGGTTGAGGTTTGGTTCACTTCTTATCAGTACTATTTAGGCCTTATTGAGGTCTACTCTTTCGTTGGGCTATATCTAGTTGTTCTCCAATCGTTTCAGCTTCGACTTCACCATCTCAGGTGAAGGTTTGATCTACTGTATCTTTTCTTGCTATTGTCACGGTCTCGTTCCTTGTGAGAGCTTCTTTTTATGATTTCGTGTAGGCACTCGGATTCTTCTTGCAGTTTAGTAGCTTTCTCTTTAGTTGTGAGATATTTTTATGCGTTATCAGAGACTTCACCATCATTTAGTTCTTTGCTATTTTCAGATGGTTCTCTGATTTTCAGTTTTGGTTGCAAATTTTAGATTTTTATTTCTCTATGCTATTTCATCCAAAGTTTTGAATTTTAGATTTTTTTTTTTGGGTTTAAACTCCTGAAATTTTTTGTGTTCTGTTGGTTATGGTATTCGAACTTCGTATTTTTCTATTATTTTTAATATAATTTAGACGGCAAAAAAAACAGTAAATGTCGATATATTAATTGTAAATTAATGTTGTAATTAAGACATTTGTATCCCAAATTTGCACAGAAATGTTCGGTATATACTATTGTAGTTCAAATGTTAATATAAACCGGTTCGATTTTGAAAACCGGAAACAAGACTCGCAACGCCTGAGACTCAATGAGTCACAGAGAAGCTCCCGCGTCTGCAAAGAACGGATAAAGTCTCTCTCTTTCTCACTCTCTTCCTCTCTCTCAAAGAAGAAGAAGATGCTAACGAGTTCCAGTAACGTTCTCACTCCACACTTCTGGCCAATTCGCAGGAGCAGGCTTTGCCGTTCCCGTAATCTCCCTCGTTTCCACTCCGGCGAACGCAGCAGCGGCGGAGGAAAATTGTGCTCCCTCTCTCTTCTCGCTGTAAGTGGCGCCAGTAAATTTAGTGTCAGTGCTCTACATAGGTCAGATGTTTCCGAAAATTCTGACTCCGGGGGTCGGTCTTTTCCTAACCACGTTTCTGTCAAAATTCCGTTCGGAGATAGAGAGGTAATTTCTTCAAATAGCTCTATCTTTTTGCTTTCAGTGTTCGTTTCATCTATCGAAGTTTGAACTTCGAGATGATAGGTTTTGGTTAAGTGAAAGCTATGGTAGATTTCTTAGTTAATGAGCCTATCTTGCTTGAATATGAGACCTCAAAGCAAAGCCTGCTGCTTTAGAGATACGTTTTGAAATTGGTTAGTTTCTTTTTGGTGAAGCCTTGAATTTTTGTTTTTTTTTATTTCTCTGTTTGTTTAGATTTTAGTAGAGACTGGTCTTATGGGAAGACAAGCAAGCTCTGCTGTAACGGTGACAGATGGAGAAACTGTAAGCGTGCTTCATATTCATATTAGCTTCTGTTACATGTTTATTTCTATCTTAGTTTTTTATATGCACAATCTGTGGTGGGCGTTTCGTTTCTAACTTTTACTCTGTCTACTTGTTATCGTAGATTGTATACACATCAGTTTGTTTAGCTGATGTCCCTAGTGAGCCATCAGATTTTCTTCCCCTTTATGTTCACTATCAGGAGCGATTCTCAGCTGTAGGTCGAACTAGGTATGCGTTTTCTAATCGTTTGCAATTTTAGAATCTCTTGCTACAAGACAACTTGATCATACCCTAAATGGTGATCTAAATGTAACTTCTTATGGTACAGTGGTGGATTTTTTAAGCGAGAAGGGAGAACCAAAGATCATGAGGTATTTACTAATGCCACACAATGTTTTGTTTCTTCTATTTCTCCATCACTCTTAACATGTTTCTACTTTTAATGTTTATGCAGGTTCTGATTTGTAGGCTAATCGATAGACCTCTACGCCCCACTATGCCCAAAGGTTTCTACAACGAAACACAAATATTATCCTGGGTATGGTCCTTCTCCATGGATTTTTTTATGGTCCTTAAATTAACTATTAAAGTAGTTTACAAATGGGGTTACTGGGGAAGTAAAGCTTGTTTTCCTTCGATACTTACGATTAATAGGGGGGGTGTTTGTTTTGCCTCTCTTTGGTTGAAACAAAATATCTTTTGGCATGCACTTGCTTTTGTTTCTGTATGAAGGCATCTCTTATTTTTTGTGCCTACTACATATCTCATGAATGCGGCTTACATTTTTTATTTTACTTAAATGGATGATTGTAGTCATCTCCTTGATTTGGTCACATTCATAATTGAACTGTTGCTTGTTTGTGGCTTCAGGTCTTGAGCTATGATGGATTACACGCACCTGATGCTCTAGCTGTAACATCTGCTGGAATAGCTGTGTATGTAGGGTCATCTTGATTTTATATACGTAAAATTTTTTTATCTTGGCAACATTGACATGGCTTTGTAATGAATGAATATCACAGAGCTCTTTCGGAAGTACCAAACTCAAAAGCAGTTGCAGGAGTTCGGGTCGGTTTTATTGGGGACAAATTTATTGTCAACCCAACCGTGAAGGAGATGGAGGAATCACAGCTAGATTTGTTTCTAGCTGGAACAGATACTGCAATATTAACGATAGAGGTCACCTCTACTTTTTCCCTGAGTTTGCAATCCTGTTCTACTTTATCTTGACTTAACATTTTGCTTAATGCAAACATATGAGGTTACAGGGGTACAGTAATTTTCTTCCCGAGGAAATGCTGCTCCAAGCTGTTAAAGTTGGACAAGTAATTCTTTTTATTTTTCTTTACTTGGGATTATTTCAATTTTTTTAAAGTCTGAATTAGGTACTAAATGTGAGGCTTTTTCAATTTTGACCAGGATGCTGTACAGGCTACATGCATTGCTATTGAAGCTTTTGTGAAGAAACATGGAAAGGCCAAAATGTTTGATGCTATCAGATTACCACCTCCTGAGCTATACAAGCATGTGAAAGTATGTTATACACCTTTTCTGCCAGAATGGAGTGATATTATCTTGTAAATTATGTGTTAAATGAATTGTTTTCTGTACACCAGGAACTTGCTGGTGAGGAATTGACCCAAGCACTACAGATTAAGAGCAAAATATCGAGAAGGAAAGCCATATCGTCCCTGGAAGAGAAGGTCTTGACAATACTGACAGAGAAGGGATATGTTATTGATGAGGGAGCGTTTGGTACCATAGAAGCCCAACCAGATCTGTTGGAGGATGAAGATGAGGATGAGGAAGTTGTTCCGGAAGGTGAGGTGGACCAGGGCGATGTTCACATTAGGCCCATCCCTCGGAAACCTATTCCCTTAGTGAGTCTCTTAACCTTTTCTACGTGGTAGATGAAATTGACCTTCTCTCCACTGGTAGAACAAGCATTAACAAAATAATCATTGTCCTTGTCTAGCTATTTTCTGAAGTAGATGTCAAGCTGGTCTTCAAAGAAGTATCGTCAAAGCTCCTACGGAGGCGAATTGTTGAGGTACAACATCTGATGTCATGGTATTTCTATCATATACTTGTACGTTGATAGGATTTTTCTCATTGAAGCATTTTATGAACTACACTACAGTAAAGAATCATGCTTAATATTAAAGTCGACACATATCATACATTATCTTCTAGTATTTCGTTCTCTATTTTCAGTTCTATTTTCATTTTTTCAGAACGAATTTTGTTGATTCTGTATTACATATTTCTCATCCATAGGGAGGTAAAAGAAGTGATGGTCGGACTTTTGATGAGATTCGTCCAATTAATTCAAGATGTGGACTACTTCCAAGGGCACATGGAAGTTCCCTATTCACACGTGGTGAAACACAGGTAAAAGGGATGTTTTCTTTTGGGGAAATCCTGTGTGGCTATTTTATATGTTGATACTTTGTCTTATCGCCGTTAATGTATGTTAAGGAAGTTAGTTTGGTAAGGAACGATATTGTATGATTCTTTCAGGCACTGGCAGTTGTCACTCTTGGTGATAAACAGATGGCGCAGAGAATTGACAACCTTGAGGGTTCTGATGAATACAAGAGGTTTTATCTTCAGGTCTCTTTAATATTTGATCTTCCTTTCACTCTGTTATTATTAATTACTGTTTAATTCTTATTAGGTAGAGTTAAAATGTGTTCTGGGGTTCAGTGTACAACTATATAAACTGTCCGTTTTGACACAACTTTTAGTATCTGACAGAACCATTTGAGAAACTTCAATGCTTAGTGCTGCTTTCATTTTTCTTATTGAGCTTAAAGAGATTTTCTAAGCTACTCATTGTGACGTTTCAGTATACTTTCCCGCCATCGTCTGTTGGCGAAGTTGGACGAATTGGTGCACCCAGTAGAAGAGAAATAGGTCATGGAACACTAGCAGAGCGAGCATTGGAGACCATTTTACCTAGTGATGATGACTTTCCTTACACAATACGTGTGGAAAGTACAGTTATTGAAAGCAATGGTTCTTCCAGGTCAGCCTTTTTTCTTCTTTTTTTCCTTGCTGTAGGATCTGCGTGTGCCAAGTTTGCTTGACTGACATTTTGTACTTGTTTTTTGTGTTGATCTGAAAATGTGACAGCATGGCATCTGTTTGCGGTGGTTGTTTGGCTTTGCAAGATGCCGGAGTTCCAGTCAAATGTTCTGTTGCTGGCATAGCAATGGGAATGGTTTGGGATACTGACGAGTTTGGTGGTGATGGATCTCCCCTTATCCTTTCTGACATCACTGGAGCTGAAGATGCATCTGGTGACATGGACTTCAAGGTCAGAAATATAAGGATTTTTTGAAGGTCTTTGCATTTTCTCTGATGCTGACGGTTTGATTATTTGTCAATAGGTCACTGGGAATGAAGATGGTGTCACCGCATTTCAGATGGACATTAAGGTTTGTATCCTTTTTTTAATTATGGCAATGATATACCTGTTGGTAATCGTGGTGTTTTTCTTTCTTTTCTTTAATTGTAAACTAGGTAGGAGGAATCACTTTACAGATAATGGAAAAGGCTCTAATACAGGCAAAAGCTGGGCGTCGGCATATTCTTGGTAAATTTTCTGGGATATCCATGAATTATTCATCTCCAACAGCTAGACTTCGGGAGATCTAGTTTCTAGATAGTGGAACTAGTTGATCTTTGAAAAATGTATGCCACTGAAGATGTAATTTACTACTTTTTCTCCATTCTTTGCAGCTGAAATGGCAAAGTGCTCACCACCTCCTGCATTGAGCCTCTCAAAATACGCTCCATTGATACATATTATGAAGGTTTGGCTTCAACTAATATTCACATAGTTGCCCAGTCTAATGATTATTGTCCTGAACTAAAGATTGATGGCGTTTTATGTGCCGCAGGTTCATCCAAGCAAAGTATACTTCCTTATTGGTTCGGGTGGTAAGAAAGTAAAGAGCATAATTGAAGACTCTGGAGTTGAGGCCATTGATATGCAAGATGATGGAACCGTGAGATACTTAGAAATGTTTTCATTCTTATTGTTTCTATATTTTTGGCTTTTCTACATCATAACCTCTTGATGTTTATTTTTGTCAAGGTCAAAATTATGGCAAACGATGTGGCGAGTCTGGAGAGGGCAGAAGCAATTATTAGAGGATTGACAATGGTTCCCGCTGTTGGTGATATCTACAGGTGTGTGTCCTTCATATACCTACTCTGACCAAGAAGCTTAAATGGATTTGGATTCTGACCTTTTCTTTTCAGGAATTGTGAAATCAAATCAATGGCTCAGTATGGTGCCTTTGTAGAGATTGCACCCGGGCGTGAAGGACTTTGCCATATCAGTGAGCTGAGTGCTGAATGGCTTGCAAAACCAGAGGATGTGAGCCTTACCCTGTGATTCCTTTCTTTTATAGAAAGGGTTTCATCTTTTAGTAAGAGTTTCACAAACGCTCATCTATATTTTTCGTCCTTTCAGGCCTATAAAGTAGGAGACCGCATTGATGTCAAGCTAATAGAGGTCAGCGAGTTCTTACGTCTTTATAACTCATAGAGACATTATAACTAATTGGAAATGATAATTACACGAGTTGTTGAACACGGATAATGCAGGTGAATGAAAAAGGTCAGCTTCGGCTTAGTGTACGGGCTCTACTTCCCGAATCAGAGACAGACAAAGATGGTCAAAAACAACAGCCGACGTGTGATTCTACCAACGAAAAGGGTTCTACAAGGAAATATGTAAATACTTCGTCAAAGGACCGAGCATCTGGAGGAGCGTCAAAGGTTGCATCTGGGGATGAGCTTGTCTTGAAGAAGAAAGATGTCCGAAGAGCAACTGGTGGGGCTAGTGAGAAGCCAATGATAAGCAATAGCAGTAGCAACGAAGAAGAGAGAGACAGTTTAGTTAACGGTGAAGCTACAATCAGCTAGTGAATGCAGAGAGGATCAGTGTTCATATCTGTTTCCTGTGAAGACTCAAATCACAAAAGGAGAGTTTTTCCAACGGAACCACTGGTACTGCTTTAGAGATCTTAAAAACCTGAGACAAGACAAGTAGCAAATGTGATTGTTTTCTAAAGTTTTATAGTTAATTTCCTTGGCAGTTTCTTGAAGCTGTGCATATATATGTTGGCAAGTAGTCTGGTGTGGAGGAGTATAACAATTTTGAAGACAATATATGTAGGGAGATTCTCAGATATTTCATTCTTTCTTTCTGTTGTCTTCTCTTGCAAACTCATTTGTCCTTCTACAGCCCGTTTAGGTTATTTATATATAATGTTATGTACTAAATCATATTTAGATGATTTTTGCTCAATTTCCAAATATTTATGTCTGGATCTTCCCCTCTTATCTGCAGATTTTCAATTTTTCTCTTGATACTTCGAGTAGGTAGATCGACTTGGCATTTTTAAGAGTTCTAAGATTACTTGGCTAGTATTGGCAAAACTATTTAACTGGAAATGTTCAAGGAAGAAAAAAAGAAATTGGCATTTAAGAGATATACACATAGAATGACTGTAATATACATAAATTGTTGTTGTAATATGTATTGGCCTGTGTTTTACCTGTATAAATCTCTCTAATTGCTACTTCAGAACCAACAAAGCTTGGGTCGAGTCCCTTCTGCTGCTGTGCATTCAACCGAAATGTCAAGCAACATGATGCGATGTTTTCCTAGTAGAAGTTGTCGTTGGAATGTAAACCATACTGTTCAGTAAGCTGTGAGATCGGCCATAGAAGAGATAGATCATGCTTCCAATAAGTAGCCATATCAAGACCCTGATCCATGTCCCAGCTCTGCCATTACAATTACCAGCAAAGGTTTAGAAACATCCCAATTTTGTTGATTCATTCATTGGTCCATCAGACTAACTCACCCAATGTTGATGATCAAGTACGTGTTGATCAAAATGCATAGAACTGGAAGGTACGGGACAAATGGGCACATAAACCCTGAGACAGAATGCCAAAATCTCAAAAAAGAAATATATGTCTTAACCAGATAACTAACTCAGCAAATGTACATAATCTCTCAAGAAAGCAATACTTCTGAAGAGAGTAACCGTACGAATAGGCAAAAACGGCATAAATGGTTTCAGGACTTACCTCCTTTGTGTCCAAAGTTGTGCCTTTCTTCATCCTCGTCGATGTAGCCAAGAGTAATCAAACTGCCAAGCAAGATGGCTACACTGACACCACATATAGTGAACCGAGGAAAACTGCTGTTTATGCCGTTTAGAGGTTACAACCATATTATACAAAGAAAAGACACATGCAAATATTTCAACACAGCAGTACAAAAATTGTTCCAATAAAATTCTAAAACGTGCATGCATTTTCTCCAGCATACTTGAATTACTTTGACACGCAAGTAGGAGTGCTGTCGTTCAAAGCTAATCAACCACTCGACCAAATTCCACAGATTTGTTTGGATTTATGAAGACATATTTAAGACATGCAGAAGTATATGAAGGGCGAGTAAATGACCTTGGAAGACGCTGAGCTGAAGCTGCGGAAGCAAGACCTAGGACACCTATGCACACAAGAGCTATACTCCAGGCAGCAATTTTTCTTCTCTTTCCAAAATACTTCTGACCTGTAAAGTGGAGTAAGAAGTAAATGAACTGAATTCCTAAAATTTAAATGAAAGTAAGTAAAGATTGAGCACATTTTAGTAACATATACAAATGTAACTAACTGATTAAGCACATTTAGTACCTTGAGCTGTTTCATTTCCAAGTAGAGGGGAATTAGAAGATTCGATAGCATCCACAAGAAGATCTTCAGTTTCAGCTCTACTTTCATTGGTATCAGTCCAAGTTTGAGAGGAAGATGGAAGGGGAACTCCATCCGGTGGTACATATCTCAGAACTAGCACACAGGCTGCAACGGCAGTGAATGCCATTAGAGTGCCTACACTAACCTGTTGGATGAATTACTGTTGTGAGCTATTCCTAGAAGGATCTGTTACCGTAATAGAAGTGTGTTGTCTCAACTCAATTATATAACGCTTACTGCCTCAACAATATCTATACCATACTATTAATCAATAAACCCTCAATTTTCTGTTTGCTACTAATTGTAAGTGAGAATCCTTCTGTAACATGGAGACATGTAGGCAAAGATCAGCTTACCATCTCGGACAACTGTGCAACATCCATAAAAAATGCGAGTACAGCAGCCAGCACACCAATTGCTATTGTGCTTTTCACTGGTACTTGAGTTCGTGGGCTAATTTCTGCAAAGAAAGCCGGCAACAACCCATCCCTAGCCATTGCCATGAAAATTCGTGGCTAATAAAAAAAATCACAAAACAATGTCAAAATACAGAAACTGTGTGTTACTTACACATCTAAAAATTCTCGGTTACAAAAATCTCCTTAACATCATAACAATAAGAATTGGTTAGTACCTGAGCTAGAAGTGAACCCAACAAACTCGCAAATAGAGCAGTTATTGCGCCAGTGGTTAAAAGGTACCTGAAATATATAGAACTAATAAGATGACCAAGCAAAGACAAAAGGAAGTAGTGTATATACATATTCACTAATTAATACGAGAGAGTCTCAAGAGATGTATTATGCTTACGCTGCCCATTGCATCCCACTGTCTCCAAATGCAGAGGAGATAGGAATATCAGGATCCAATGAATAGTATGGGACTAATCCAACAATAACAACGGATAAAAGCATATATAAAATGCAGCATATAAGTAATGCAATCCCGATTCCCAATGGAAGATCCCTTTGCGGATTTTTCACCTGTTGTGGCATTACCAAAAGTTTTGAGTTAAGAAAATAGGCATAACTATGGATGAAAGAGTTCACTATACTAAGATCAAATATCAACTTCTTAACTAGTTAAAACTATATATAATTTCCAATGGAGAAGAAACAAGGATGATAATTCGAAATGAGCCTACTATTCAATAAATTGTGTACCTCCTCAGCTGTACTAGTTACAGTATCAAATCCAATGTATGAGAAGAAGACTATAGCAGAACCGGCTAGTATCCCATTTAATCCAAAAGGAAAATACCTGTAAGACAAGAATTAAAATTGACCGCGAGAAATAATCTTTTTAAGAAAAATTTAGCTCAACGGAAAGAGAGGGATAAGCTAATTACCCACTCGAAAGATCATATCCAACCCATCCCGTTTTGCAAGCTAAATACCCACCAACTACTATGATGAATACCAAGGTGCAAACATTCACTAATGTTACAATTGCTTGTACTAATGAACTCTGTGAAGACAAAACAAACCGGCAGTAATGCTATTAGACAATCTGATAATCCTGAAATAAATATCATTTTAAGAGTTGTCAATGTAAGTACCTCCTTAATCCCAAAGCATAGTAGTATCGTGACAATCAAAATCAACAGTGCTGCACATGGATCAACCACAATACCAAGTCCGGGTATGGTATGTCGAGATAAGAACACAGGAAGATTGTCCAAACCTCCAAAAAAAGATGCCTAAAACAAACACTAGTCAATTTTAAATCACAAGAAACCAGAAATACATATAACTTAACGAGAAATACCAAATTTGGAGTTATGCCACGGGCAATGGCCGATCCACCAATTGTATAGTCCAACACCAATGCCCAACCAACCAACCAAGCAATCCTATGAAATAAGAACATCAAGAGTATCAGCTTCAAGGCGAACAACAGTGTCGACAATATTTCATTAATTTCGACATTAAATGTTCATCTATATACCCTTCTCCAAGACAGATGTATGCATAGTGATAAGCACTCCCAGCTGATGGACAACGAGAAGCCAACTCAGCATAACAACAAGCCGAGAGAGCAGCAGCTACTCCAGCAATGAAGAATGATACAGCAAGTGCAGGTCCTGTGTGTTCTCTAGCTACTGTTCCCACAAGAATATACACTCCTGCTCCAATAGTTGTCCCAACTCCTGACAATTGAACACAATCAGTAGGAACAATAATGGCGGTAGATTTTACAAAGAAAGAGAGAAAAGGTAGAATTTTGATCGGTATTGTTATCAAAATTCGACAAAGTTTGAATCTTTCTCATACCAATAGCGACAAGATCAACGACGGATAGTTTCTTGGCAAGCTGATGACATTCATCGGTTTTGGTCAGATCAACAGAATCAACTTGTTTCCTTCTCACAAGACTGTTCATATTAACGAACTCGCAGATAAAACGGACTCCACAATGGTTTAATTATCCAATCGATTCAGAGCGAACCATATGAGTTATCTCTCAGAAAATCCAAAAAAGATTAAAACTTTTTTCCTACAGAGTCCCTAAATCCAGAGATGAAGTATTGGAGCTGGATATATGTGGAGAGCCGTGCACGATTCGAACTTTTGTGAGATGTAGAATCAAGATTCTCGTTGGTAAGATTCCTTTAAAAGGTTTAGATGACGTTCGTGATTTTGTTTTTTGTGTTTTGCTTTTTCACAAGTCGGCTACAGTAATTCCTCATTGTTCTTTAAGGATTCTATAGTAATACCTCGAATTACAGTATCACATTTAGAATTTGTTGAGGTTTCATATCTTGAGCATTTTTTATATAATTGTTCCCTTAACATGGATTATCTTAAACGTAGTTGTAATACAAAAATTGTTAGTTGAAGGAAGCAATGCATTCGACTTTATAACTTCATCTCCTACAAAGCAAAACATTCTTACTGAGTTTATATTGATGATGAGTGTTTAGTTTATAATTTGTTACTCCGATTATTGCACAGAAAACTAATACAACATACAACAACAATGAACCATCTTCTATGATCACTGGCCTTTACTCTGTTCAGCCACAGCATTTATACCGTGGAAACACCAATGATGAAAGAAGATGCATGTATTAATCCTACTTCAGCTTACACAAAGTCTTCTTAGTTATTTACTCAATCTTCTGCCATTGGGTCATCACTGTTATTGTTTTCATTATTGTTTCTACCACTTGCATTAGCGTTCACAACTTGAACCCAAACACTCTGGCTTCTTTCTCCTCCTCCATTGATATCTCCCCAAGCCTGTTGTTGTCTTTCACTTCTGTCGTTTGTGTCAGCTCCACCGTCTGAGAATTGGCCCCATACGCTTCTTGTCTTCCCTCCTCCGCTTAATTCTTCTTCACATCCCGCAACTGTTTTCAGAAGCTCTGATTGAAGAGAGGGGCAGTGTTCTTTTAGATAATCAAACCCATCTGACCTCATAACAGCTGCACCAAAACAAAGGTTAATGCAATGTAAGTTCAGTGGAATATCAAATTAAGTATTGATGCTTAAGGGAATATCATTTACCGATGAGATTTTCTGCTGCGAATTTCAGACAAATGGATTTCAAGGCGGAAGCATTGTAGCGGTCAGCAAGAGCTAAAATGTTTGCAACGGTTTCTACTGATATATCCTTACAGAGCACTGATTCACACATTAAACTAAGTCTAGGCAACTTGTATTTATCAGCAGCTCCTAGCAGCTTTGCAGCTAATGTGTCCCATGTTGATAGACCAACAGATGAACCAGATGATGATGACTCTGCTTCTTCAATGAGAGCATCCTTGTATATGTAGTAAAGCAAAGCCTTCACCAAAAAAATATCAGATATAGAAAGAATGCTATGCATTTACTGTGTATGATTCTACATACTTTGTGTCAAAAAGTTAAGAGAAAGTTAACCTTGAAAACCTTAGGCTCCATGTCAGTAACTTCAATATCACAATCCTCTTCTCCAGTAACATCAAGGAACTCGCTTTCAAAGACAGGAGATCGAGCAGCCAATACCAACCTGTGAGCACGGAACTTTTCACCTGAGACATTAAAAGTTATATCTGAACCGTCCTCATTCTCCAGAAGCATCCCGAAATGAGATCCAATATCAGATGCAGGGACATGAATAGAATGTAACCGTGGGCAATCTATTTCAGAGACCACAACTCCAACTGTGCAGTTAATTTTCAAACAATCATCCTTCAGAAAATCAGATTGTTCCAGCAAACCTCTTCTAAAAAAGCGTTTGTAGCCCCTGCAAACAAGTAAAATCGATCAAGAATCTGTTGAGGGAATGATTCCTCTGCATCAATTCTCTTACAAAGAAAAGAACTTTGCTATCTTCTCCCATCTGAAAGCTCTCACCACCCACCTTCAATTTCATATTTAAGTCAAACAAAAACAATCAAACAGATTGAGAAATTCACACCCAAATATTTCAATTTCCTCTGAATTTTTCATCTTCAACAATCAATCTACATTCTTTATAAATCCCAAGATTCAAAAATTCAACCTTTAACCACTGAGATAATATCCCAAAACCCTCAACATATCAATTCCAAAAAAGGAGCAGAATTTGCCAGTTCTTCACCAAACCCTAGCAAGAACTAAGAAAACTATGAAAAGCAAAAGAAAACAAAATCGGAGACAAACCACATGCTTCCACGATACTTGAGTGTATAAGGACCGCTCTCAAGAGCACGATCGAAGTGACTATGAACCTTATGCTTCCCTTTCCCACTCTGATCAAGCAAAGAAAGCTCAAAAAGAGCCCTAACATCGGTACCATCGCTAGCTAAAGCAATGAAAACGGAGACATAAGCTGAATTATCCTCCGGATTCTTCCCGTCAGGATAAAAATAGATTGCCCATTGATAACCTCCGACGGTAAAAGTATCGCTAGCGATGTGTTTGCCGATCCCAATTCCTTTGGCAAGAGAGTACCCTTTGATTGTAAAACTGTGCGATCCATTTATGGTTTGCGTGACGGAGAGAGACGTCGTCGTCGGTGGCGATGGCATTTCGAAATTTGTCGCCTTTAATCTTGCTTTTCTTGAATTTGTCTGCGACGAATTTATTCTATGTTGAAGCTTTTTTTCCCTGGGAAAATGACAGACTTGACTCAACGAAACTGAGACGAACGGTCGGATAAAAGTCACCGACGATAATTATATATCGTAATTATCAACCAAAATTTGCTTTTTAATTTCATTACATTTATAACAAAAATTATTTGAATTTTTACTTCATGACACAAATTCACCATTTTTACATAGTTATAAGCTTGTGATGACGATTGGTATTTTGATAAAGTATATTTATTGCTAATCATACGAAATTTATTACTTTTATTCAATTTTAATTTGTATGTGAAGTTCCCAAATTTATTGTTTGTTGAAAAATGCAGCGAAAGTCACCACCAAAGAAGAAGGCTCGACTCGGAGAAGCCTCAGACACTAATCCGGCCACCGATTCATTCCTCCGATGTGCGAACTTAATTCTCCCATGGCTGAACCCTCAAGAACTAGCCGCCATCTCCCAAACCTGTAAAACCTTAGCATTAGTTTCCAAAGCTCTCACCTTTAACCGATCCCTTGACGCTGCACAATCCCTCGAAAACCTCTCAATCCCTTTTCACAACACAATAGATTACCAACGATATGCATATTTCGTCTACACACCATTTCATATCTCTGCTTCATCTCCTCCTCCGCGACAATGGTTGGGAGCTGCTATTGAATGTGGATCCGAGTTGAGACCTAAGCTTGACTCAGTGAGCGCGAATGATTCGGGATGAGTTTAGTGGACGAGTATGGTTGCGAGTGCGACAGGTGCGAGGAAGGATTCTGTAAGTGTTTAGCACTCGCGGAAATTAAGGAGATAGCCAATGAATGTGGGTCGGGTTGTGGGTGTGGGTCGGATTGCCCAAACCGGGTGACCCAAAGGGGATTTCAGTTGGTTTGAAGATTGCAAGAGATGAGAAGAAAGGTTGGTGCTTGTATGCTGATCAGCTCATCAAGCAAGGCCAATTCATCTGCGAATATGCAGGTTACATACATTACGTTAATCACTCCCTCAAATATGACCAGAGATCACTTCCATTTTAGAATGGCTTTAGTGATATTTTCATTGTAAAAGTTAATTGTTTTTTGGCTAATTTATCTTGAAAGTTGAATATTAAGCTTAAGATTACATCATTAGAGGAACATTAGTGAACGTCTGATTGCAAAAGTTGATTGTTTTGGGATGATTTATCTTTGAAGTTAGGAAGTTGAGCTGAGGAACATTGGCATTAGGGTATAAGGTTATCCTAGAACTCACAAAATGCTAGTTACATTTCACTTTCAGGATGGTGTAATGATCGTTATTAGAATCTGAAGATGAGATTCTAGCACAGTGATCTCCAATTAATTTATAGTGTACGATTTGATCTTTTGCAATGTAACAAGATGCTGAAGTTGGAGGTTGAAATGTAACAGGAAAACTTCTTCATAGAATGCGTCTTTGAGGTTTATGCCGCTTTATCTGAAAGTCAGGAACTTATTTTGGTTTTGTCTTCTTATAGGGGAGCTGTTGACAACAGATGAAGTACGTAGACGTCAAAGTATCTACGACAAACTCAGATCAACACAATCCTTCACATCAGCTCTTTTGGTCATACGGGAACACCTGCCTTAAGGACAAGCTTGTTTAAGAATAAGCATCCATGCAACAAGAATTGGCAACATTGCTAGATTCATGAATTATTCCTGTGACGCTGGTAATCTCTCCACAGTTCTATTGAGAAGCTCTGGAGCATTGCTTCCTCGGCTCTGTTTTTTTGCAGGAAGGGATATAATTGCAGAGGAGGAATTAAGTTTCAGTTATGGAGATGTTCCTTTAACCGGAGAAAACAAAGCGAACAAGTTAAATTGATGTTGTGGTAGTTCCTGCTGTTTAGGAACGTTGCCCTGTGAGAACACTTAATTTCATTGTCACTATGTCTCTTTATCTGTACTAATCTCTTAAAACTCTTACAAGTTAAAAGATCCTAGCTCATGTTTGTAGCAAAGTAACAACCATTGTGATCCGAAAATCTTCAATGATCAAACTTAAACTACTCCTTATATGAATACATAAAAACCATTAACCTAAACTTTAATATACGACTGACCAACAACTCCCAACAATAGCACGTAGACGACTCTTTAGAATCGAATTTAACTATTTACCAAAGGAACAGTCCCGATTATTCAATTTATTTCATGAAGCAATATAAATTTCGTGAAAATCTAAATATAATAAAAAGAAAAGGGAGGAATTGATGTAGTGAAGAAAAGGAGCACGAGAGAGATGAAGGTTGGTTAGCTTACAAAGAACTCCACACGAAACGGTCAACACGATTCTCGTGCCTCTCCTCTCTCAGACATTAAGCTTTATACATATATATTCGCACATACATTTCACTTAATTATCTGTATATACCAACTTACGAATACGATACTTAGATGTCATACGTACTACTATCGTACTTTTGCTTAACCTTTTGAGACAACAGAAACTATCATGAGAAGAGAAGACTAAAACATGTAACGAGTTCGATCTGATCCCCAACTAGAGAAAGATATATATAAGCCTATGGCCCCCACAAGCCCGATAATTAACATTAGTTTGACAATACTTCTCGAGCTGTCCCAGTTCAACTATTTCCAAAAGTTTTCCCCTTTTGGAAACGTTTACAAGTGTTTGCCTTTCATAAGCAAAAAAAAAAATACTTGAAATTTATGATTAAAATATATTAAATCTATTGCTTATACTTGTGGATATATCTTTGCATAAGTTTGTTAGACTACTTCTAACCATAATTATTTAATTAAAATCTGTAAATATATATATACACATATATATACGAAATTACTAATAAAGTATCATATGTTTTAGTCTATGAAACACTCTCTTTGCACGTGCGTCTCCCACCATCTTCCCATTGATTCGCTCTTTATCTTGCACCTAACAATATCAACATATATACGTACATATGTAACCTAACTCATTACATTTTAATCGATATAATCATGGTGATAAAATTTTCTAATATTAGGTTTAGCAAGATCTATTGAAACTTATATATTTTGTACCACATTTTAGCTTCTTAAATGTAGTAAAACGCTAGTATATAAGTTTAGTTCTTTTTCCATCATTCTACTGTTTTATTCGGACGCCAATTATGTATAACTATGTTATATTGGAGGTGTATCTGAGATCCTACTTCGATCCACAAGCAACAAATATTATAGATCTGCATGAACTCGGCAAAAACCATAAAATTTTTTATTCCGATAATCAGTTAAGCAAATTCTCTCTCGGTGAATCATATTATATGAGGAAAGGACGAATTTGGTAGTGGAGCCGGACGAATTTTTTACTCGGCGAGTCGTTGTGTCCGTAGAACGAAGGAATTCGACAGACACGTCACCTAAAAAGAAATGAAAATATTCATAATCTGATTTGAAATATTTCCGAAAATCTTGTAAAGATCTACTAGATAATTTTGTATCTTAATTTATAATATTTAATATTTCAAATATTTTGTAACTAACCTTATAATTTATAAATAAGAGCAAAAATCACCACAAAAAAAATTATGTTTTAATCATCCACACAAACAATACAAACACTTCAACATTTTATTTTTGAACTATTTTCTTTGTCTATTTATTTGATCATAATCATTATCTATCTTCCTCTTAAAATTTAAAAATTGAAGCTAGAACTTTTGTGCTAAATGATATTTTATTACCGACGGATAGATGTCACTTGTTACACTTCTAATTAATAGAAGCAATAATTACTTCATTTGGCAACATTTGATTTTGGTCAATAGTGTTTCACACGTTTTCTCGCATTTACTATTTCAAACGTTTACTATGAAGTATTTTTTGTCGTCTATTTTTTTGTTGACAACGTCGTCTATTTAAGCTCTTTATAAATAACATCACGAAAGCAAATGACATCTAGTCTATTGGCAAATGGTAAATCCACTTAATACAACGCATTTGCATAATTCAGGGTCGAGTCCCCCTGTCTATATTATGTAGGAATTTGGCTATTGGGCCGACTAGTTGTGACCCAATATAATTTACCGTTGACAAAAAAAAATAACATCATGAAAGAATAAAAAAAGAAAGAATTGCTCAAATAGAGCAAAATTATGTTCTAATTACAGAAATAGTTTTTGTTGGAAAAATAATGAAACAAATGGTGTAATTACAATTACACTCTTTTAATTAAAAAAAAAAATTCTTCATCTTCTTATTCTTCTTCTTCTTCTTTCGTTATTCTCATTTTTTCATTTTTCTTCTCTTTCTTTTTATTTCTCGTCTACTTCCTCTTCTTCTTCTTTTTCTTGTCGCCGTCCTCGCCGTCTTTTTCCTCTTATTTTTTCCTTTTATGGGTTTTTCGATTTCGTATAAATGAGTTTGAGACCAGCCATAAAAACATCCAAAATATCTCAGAAACCAGCCGTTGAAACCATAATCCCACCGTTGGATCTAAAGATCACTGGGTCATGAAGCTCCCCGCAAATTTTCACTCAGATCAGAACACGTTTGAAGGTTCAAACTCTGTCCCGAAAATGACCCGACGGAACATAATACACTAGAATTTCTAACTCCACCAAGGTCAACCAAAATCAGCGAACAGCCATGAAAAAACAAAATATCTCAGAAACTAGCCGTTGAAACCATAATCTCACCGTTGGATCTAAAGATCACTGGGTCACAAAGCTTCCCCAAAATTTCACTCAGATCGCAACACGTTTCAAGGTTCAAACACTGTCTCGAAAATAACTCGACGGAAAATTTTACACTAGAATTCACTTACGTGTAGTAGAGTTCGTTTTAGTATAGTAGAGTTCAGTTTAGTGTGATAGAGTTCACCATAGCTTGGTAGAGTTCATCCATAGCTTGGTAGAGTTCATCCAACATGTGGTAGAGTTCATCCAAACTCTACCATTACTATGGTAGAGTTCGTCCAATATGTAGTAGAGTTCAACCAACATGTAGCAGCAAAATCAAAATATCTCAGAAACTAGCCGTTGAAACCATAATCCCACCATTGGATCTAAAGATCACTGGGTCACGAAGCTCCCCGCAAAATTTCACTCAGATCGGAACACGTTTGAATGTTCAAACACTGTCTCGAAAATGACCCGACGGAAATCCAACTCTACCAAGCACACTTCAACTCTACTAGCCTGAAAATCTAACTCTACCAAGCACACTTCAACTCTACTAGCCTGGAAATCTAACTCTACCAAGTACACTTCAACTCTACTAGCCTGGAAATCTAACTCTACCAAGCACACTTCAACTCTACTAGCCTGAAATTCTAACTCTACCAAGCACACTTCAACTCTACTAGCTTGAGAATCTAACTCTACCAAGCACACTTCAACTCTACTAGTCTGAAAATCTAACTCTACCAAACACACTTCAACTCTACTAGTCTGGAAATTTAACTCTACCATATTGCACTCTGTTAGTATGGTAGAGTTGATCGCTTACGTGGCAGATTTCATTAATGGCATTTTCATAATTACTTTTTTTCCTCATTACAAAAGGGCAAAATGGTATATAATAAATTAAAAAAACTATTCTAGTAATTTACAAACATTTGCTCTATTTCAATAATTAACACTTAATTTCGCTCTAATCTAGCAAATCACCCTAAAAAAACTTATTACGTTTAAACTGTCACAAACTTTGGTCAAATAGTTAGATGCCTACTTCTACAAGAATTATTTATAGTTGGAGAATATATTGTCTTTTATTATTAACGAAAAAACTTATAGTTATATTTAAACTTTAATAAGAAAAAAGAAAAGAAAGAAAAGATTACCACATTCACCTCGCGACCTTCTTCATGAAACAAACGTGGCCTCCTTCGTTTTCTCTTTTACTTATATAATCCACAATTTACATTTGTACACTCTAATTATTTTACATACGTATATAAATATAGATATCATTTTATCTCGCAAGAAACTCTCTCATCAACTAAACCTTATTAATTAATGTTTGTTTGGTGATGGCTGATCAACAACGAAACCACAACACCTCTTATTCTCGTAGAAAATCAGTCACCGGGAAACGAACTCTGACTTCATCACTCACCTCCACCGGAGGAGCCATGGCGACCACGACGGGGACAGGAACAGCTTCTCCTTGTGGAGCTTGTAAGTTCTTAAGAAGGAAATGTGTAAGTGGTTGCATTTTTGCTCCACATTTTGGTTCGGACCAAGGAGCGGCTAGGTTCGCTGCGGTTCATAAGGTGTTTGGAGCTAGTAATGTGTCGAAGTTGTTGCATCATATTCCGGTTAATCGTCGTCATGATGCGGTGGTTACGATTTCTTATGAAGCTCAAGCTAGACTCTCTGATCCCGTTTATGGCTGTGTTTCAACTATTCTTGCTCTTCAACAACAGGTAATTTGCATATAGAATGGTAAATACATATTGTTTAATCTTTAATTAGTATTTTCTAATAAGATATATAATTAAATTTTTAGTAATGTTTGTAACGGTTAAATTGAACGGTCCAGTTGTTAAAAAAATGTATTTTAGGTAATTGAAGTACAATTAGATGATAACAATAAAAATTAATAGATAATTAGATATTTGATATATCTTCTTAAGTTCTTTTTGGTAAATATAAAATTTGAGGAGAATCCTTTGATCAACTAGTTATATATTTTGCTTTTTCCATCCGAATTTAGTTTTGGGAAGTTGTGTTTAGATTTAGAAATATTATTTACACGATCAAAAATATAGCATAACATTATGCCTATAACATAACAATAATGTAGATGTATGTTTTGAATTTGATAAAACAAAAGATGCATTGCGAATTGTAAATAACTTTTTTGTGGTTTGTTGGTTGTTCCACATAATATTATTAAATTATAATTATAATTTGGTTGTTCTACATGATATTGTTAGAGATTTGATGATAGATTATAACTTATGATTTTGGTTTGATCCAATTTATTGAAAAATACAACTTTCAGAAGTTCAAAATACAACAATAGTATATGAGTATATGGAAGTAATATAGGTTAAATGTCCAATATGCTCAATCTTTTCATCGGAAATTTATTTCAGCAAGATCACATGATAGTGTTTGAATTCTTGATCCAAAAAAAAATGATAGTGTTGAATTTGGATGTTTAGGCTAAAGAAAGTTGAGAATAATCTAATGTAAATATGTTGTAATCAAAATTATTATAGGTGGCGTCGTTACAGGCGGAGTTATCAGGGGTGCAATCACAACTAATAAACAGTAGAATCGCAATGGCCAACGTTATGCAACAACAAAGTCATCACCAACAACAACAACAACTAGTCGTTATGCAACAGCCTGAATACTCCAACAACTCCTCTGCCTCCACCACTCTCGCCGGAGCTGCAGCCATGACCAACTTCACTGTGGCAGCGGAGGCTGCAGCTGTTAGCTATGGCGTTTTGGCTCCGGCTGACTTAGAACATTCGTTGCAACCAATGCCACCACATCACCAAAATAGAGGAGATCAACATGAGGATGAAGAAGAGAGTGGTGCTGCTTTTTCGGTGGCTGTTGGCTCAACAACGCTGGCTGCGGCGGAGGTTACATTTCCGGCGGAGGGGTTTCACCGGAGATGAATATATCAAGTAGGTTGATTGTCTTTAATCTTATATATCTCCTTCTTAATCATATGTTTTTTATGTCATTAATAATGTTGAGAAATAGAATAATGATCTTCAATGAACTTATGTGATACATATATGATTTTAGTAAAATATTCGAATTAGTTTATATTCGAAATTAATTGATTTTATAACGTTCTTATATGGAGAAGTGCTCTGGTTAATTAGTTCAGTGCTACATTTTTTCTATCTGAATCCGGGCAATGATCTCATAACACCACTCTCACAAAATTTTAATCTCTTATATACAAACCAAATCTCTTATATACAAACCTATTAATGAAACTTGATATTCCAAATTTACCCTTAATGAAATTACCCAAATTAATTATTAAAAAAAAAAAAAAAATTATGCTTCTTCTCTCTCATCTCCATCTCTCTCCTCCCCTCCCTTATCTTCTCTCTCCTCTTCACTCATCGGGTTTTCTTACTCGGCCGCCGGGGGTCCCGAGTTTCAACGCCGCCGGCTCCGACGTTCACCGCCGCCGCCTCCGCCGCCTCTCCTGCCATTACCTCGTCTGTTAATCTCCATAATTGATTTGCCTCTTCACTTTGGGCATAAGAAGGTGGATTTCAAATTGAAATTGATAATTTTGCTTTCGTTATTTGGTAGAATCTGGGTCGAATAAGACTTAAGATTGGTAAGATAGACTGGGGCTAGACTGAAACATAGAGCAATTATAGATTTAAAACTAGAATCAAGCGAACGAATTTGAGTTGATAACAGTTTCCGCGATAGTACAACTAGTATAACTAGAATCAGTTACACAGAACTGAATTAGTTGTATATTCTTTAGTTGCATTTCTGCATTGCGCTGATGTTTCAGCTTAATTAGTTGATTATTTGGTATAATCTAGCTCTCTAATAATACTTGGCATTGGTAACAATTGTAATGTATAGGCTGAAACATAGCGCACTATAGATTTAGAACTGCCTAAATGATCGATGGAATCTGAGTTGATAAAAGTTGGTTTCTGCGATAGTTAAACTAGTATAACTAGAATCAGTTATACGGTTATGACCAGTTATACGTAACTGAATCAGCTGTACATTCTTTAGTTGCATTCTTTAGTTGCATTTTTGCATTGGGTTGGTGAAGAATCTTAATTTCATAAATTATAATATTTTTTTGGTTATTTGGTAGAATTTTGCTTGTATAAGACTTGATTGAAATTGAATATGGTAACAATTGGGTGAAACGTGGCGTAAAACTGGTAGAACTATATTAGTTATACAAGTAAAACTGGTAGAACTACATTAGTTGTACAAGTAAAACTGGTAGAACTACACTAGTTGTACAAGGAAAACTGGTAGAACTACACTAGTTGTACACGTAAAACTGGTAGAACTACACTAGTTATACACGTAATACTGGTAGAACTATACTAGTTATACAAGTAAAACTGGTAGAACTACACTAGTTGTACACGTAAAACTGGTAGAACTACACTAGTTATACACGTAATACTGGTAGAACTATACTAGTTATACAAGTAAAACTGGTAGAACTACACTAGTTATACAAGTAAAACTGGTAAAACTGGTATAACTACATTAGAACTACAGAAGTTAATCATTTTTTTGTTTGTTTTAGCAGGGCATTATGAACAACAAAGTCGTGATATGGTTTAAATGCAACGAGCGTAATAGTTGTATATTGATGAAGCACGCGGTAGAGGATATCACTTTGTCGATGATTGAAGAATGTCTATATCAGAGGCTTGGTTTAGATGAAAGTAAGGTTAGATTACAGTTGAGGTTCTACCGACCTACGATCAGAGATGAGGTTGAAGTGAGTATCTGTGATGATGTGGATGTGTGTGGTTATCTAGCCTACATTGATGAATATAATCGTAGTACCGCAACATTGTTCGTGGATGTCATAACTAGATCGGAAGAACCAGAGGAAAGAATGTCGAGACAAGTGTCGATAGCAGTTCAAAGCTCTGTTGGTTGTAATGATGGTGAGGGAGGAGCAACTGCTATTACAGTATATTCTCCACCAGTTAGAGAGAATGAAATTGAGCCAGTCGATGGAAGTCTGGATATTAGTGTTGAGAGATCGGATATTGGTGATGTCTATGTAGAACGTCCACCCCGCTGTAGAGAGTAGTCAGTTTGCAGAGGAATGGGAAGACGGCTTAGGTTTGAGTTTGCATCAAGAATTTAAAGATAAGAAAACATTGCAAGAAGTTGTGGATAGAGGATCATTTGCCAACAGCTTTTGTTTTGCCATTAAAAGATCTGAACCAAGTCGGTTGTGGATTGTATGTAATAAAGAAGGCTGCAAATGGGGTGTACGAGCATCAAAGATTAAAAATATGGATATTTTTAGGATTATAAAGTACACAAAGATGCATACATGCTCTCGGGCTAGTCAGAGCGAGAGTAGTGGCACAAAGAGGCACTGCACGCCAGAAATAGTTGCAAGTGTCTTGCAAGAGGATTTTCCTGGACAAATGAACACTCCAACTCCTAAAGTTATCATGGGTCTTGTGAAGACAAAACTTGGAGTGAGTATATCGTACTCCACCGCGAGGAGAGGGAGAAAACTTGCTATTGATAGGCTGCGTGGCACTCCAGAAGAAAGCTACAAGATGATACATTCCTATCTATACGAGTTACAGAAGGCAAATGCGGGTACAGTAACAGATGTGCAAGTAGATGAGAATGGGAAGTTCAAGTACCTTTTCATAGCTTTGGGAGTTAGCATCGAGGGATTTAGAGTGATGAGGAAAGTGATTATTGTAGATGCAACATTCCTCAAAAACGGATATGGTGGTGTGTTAGTTTTTGCCATTGCCCAAGATCCTAATCGACACCATTATCCAATTGCGTATGGTGTACTAGATGGAGAGAACGATGCTAGTTGGACATGGTTTTTCCAGACTTTGAAGACAGTTATACCAGATTCTTCCGAATTGGTATTTGTAAGTGATAGGAATGCAAGGCTCATCGGCGCCATAGGTAATGTGTATCCAGAAGCCCATCACGGGTACTGCATATGGCATATGTCACAAAATGTGAGAGCTCATGCGTCTAGTACCAACAAAGCTGTTGTTGGTTGGAAATTCATGCAGTGTAGTCGGCAGTACACAATTGCCGATTTCAACCGCGAATATAGTTTATTTATGAGAAGATTTCCGACTGCAGCCAGTTATTTGGAGGAAAGTACTGTGAAGGAAAAGTGGGCTAGGTGTGTCTTTCCGGGAGAAAGGTATAATATCGACACAAGCAACAGTGTGGAGTCTATGAATAGTGTGTTTAATGAAGCAAGGAAGTTCTCCCTAATACCCATGCTTGATACAATCCTCAAAACATTTGCGAAGTGGTTTTGTGAACGTCGGATGGAAACAACGAAAGGTACAATTGAAAACAAATTGGTGCCATTTGTGGAGAACATAATGCATGATTCATGGGCTGTTGCCGAGAGGTTGATTGTGATGGCGCTTAGCACCTTTGAATTCGATGTCGTCGGTATTGATGGGAAGAATTATTTTGTTTTCTTGGAATCGAAGAGCTGTAGTTGTAGAGTGTTCAACATCGAAAAGTATCCGTGTATCCATGCGTTGGCTGCATTCATTCATTACCATAAGATGGAACCTCGACCTCGTAATATCTCATTACATGAGCTTTGTTCTAAATATTATTGGTCCGAGTTGTGGGCACTTGCGTATACCAGGTCTATTTTGTTGGTGCCCGAGATGTCGCAGTGGGATGTTCCAGATTACATCAAAGACAATGAAATCAAACCACCTGACAGGATTATTAAAACGGGAAGAAGAAAAGTGAAAAGGATGCCATCGGTAGGAGAGACACGTCCAAGATCATCAAACGTAAGGGGCCGAGACAAAGGTTCCAATCGCCAATATTCAGATACCTAGCAGAAGATGAGGTCAATCAGTGATTTGTTGAGTATTTCCTATTATTCGTGAAACTTGTAAAACTAGTAAAACTACTGTATTTCCTAATAGCTTTATGGCTCTCTCTGGAAAATGTATGTGTATGTGTAAAACTCGTGAAACTAGCAAAACTAGTGAATTTCCGAATAGCGTTATGGCTCTCTCTTTTTATTTTTATAGTTGTCAATTTTTCTACAAAGTATATATATTCATAATCTCATCTTTTAAACATGCCCAGACTTATATTTTGTTCTTTCTCATAATGAAGAAAAAAAAAGAAAAAAAAAAACATTCTCATAATTTGCCAAAAAAAAACGATCTCATAATTTATCAAGTTTTAACGTATATGTTATATCTTTCTAAAGCGGCCACAAAGAAGACATATCATCTTCTTGTGAAACTTAATTCTTATAAGTAAGATAATTTATAATGAAACTTGATTCTTATAAGTAAAATATTCTTATAAGTAAGATATTCTTATAAGTAAGATATACTTATAAGATATTCTTATAAGTAAGATAATGTATATTGATGTTAAGATGATTATATTTTGTTTATATAGTGATGAATGACTCTATATATAACTTAAAAATAAAATTAAAATAAGTTTTTTTTAGACATAATTACATTCGTCCACCTTATTCCTTATAGTTTTAGTATGACTTTCTAAGTTAACATTGGTGTGACTCTCTAAGTTCTACGAATATATATTTATTCTAGAATTTAAATACACAAATCACTTAGAGTCATTAGTTAATTGATTATTATTTACTGTACAACTAAAAAATAAATTTATAAGGTTATGTATAACTAAATGTTATGCAAAATCATCGTAAGTACAACTAGTAGTAATTTAGTATAACTGCCAACTAGTAGTATAACTAGGTCGAAAATTGATACTTTTTCGTTTGGCGCCCAGGTCTGAAAATTTTGTGGGGACACGTGCAGACCTAATTTTGTGGGTATATAAACCAAAAAAAAAAAAAAAATTCTCTCTCCTCCTCACTTTTTCCTCTCCTCTCTCGCGGCCGCCACTCTCTTTTTCTCCTCTCTCTCGTTTTCTCTCCTCTCTCAACCATTTCTCCTCTCATCTCTTGAAATCTTCTCTCATTTCTTGTCTACTAGATTATCTATCCTCTCCAATTCTTCTATCTTCTCTCTACTTCTTGTCCCGTAGTAAGTTATCCTCTATTGTTAGGGTTTGTAGAAAAAAAATTCGGGATTAGATTTTAGATTCGTTTATTATGATTATGTTTTTCTTTTCTTTTAGGTCTTACATGGTGTCTTGGACTGAAGAGGACGACACCGACTACTCCGAGGAAGAAACCCGTGAGATGTTTAGGAGAATTGAATACGTCATGGATAGTGAAGGGGGAATTCCTCATGAATGTCCCTGTGGTGAAGCTATCACCGTGGAAAGAACAAATGAACATGCCCGGAACAAGATCTATTTCAAATGTCGGGTGTATAAGGTACAACGATGCTGTTTAGTATAACTAGTATAACTAGTATTACTTCTATACTATGACTACCGAAGTTGTTTAGTTTAGTATAACTAGTATAACTGATGTTGTTTCCACTGACAGAACGATGGTCTCCACAGGAAAATAAGTTGGGATCAAGCTATACAAGGAGAGTGTGAGAATCTGAAATATGATATCCAGGAGATGGAGAAAAAGATAGAGTTGTACAAGGCGGAGGTGGCGATGCTGAAGAATGAGATGTGGGAGCAAAATGCAGTTGTTGTTAAGCTTGTGGAGAGGATCGAAAAATATTTCGGTCCTCTGTAAGATTGTCAAAATTCAAGTTATTTTAGTATAACTGGTATAATTAGTAGAACTGATGTTGTTTTAAGCATAATAATATTTAGCGTGATGTTAGACTTAATGATGTTGTAGACTTAATGATGTTGTAGACTTAATGATGTTTGAAAATATAAAATTTAACACTTAATGATGTTTAAAAATATAAACATAACACTAAATAAATTAAACTGAAAATGCAGAATGAGTTTCTAATTTAAAAGTTTTTAACTTAAATGAATTCAAACATTCCTCGCCCTCGCCCTCGTCACTGCCGGACTTGGGTCGGACCCCGTTGTGCGTTTACTTGTTCGCACATATACATTCCTAATACCTCCACGAGTCCTAGCAGCCTACAGTTGAACAGTCAAGCAAGTTAAACAAGTTATACTAGTTATACTTTTTATACAAGTTATACTAGTTATACTAGTTATACCTGGCTAACAGCGGGTGCAGCATCAACGGGTGGAGCATCAGATTGATCACGTACATCATGGGGTTCAGTATCATCACCAGCACCCTGTATTTGAACAGTAATTCAAGTTATACAAGTTATTCGGGTTATTTGAGTTATACTTAGTTATACTAGTTATATTTAGTTATACTTAGTTATACTAGTTATACCTGTTCCAGCAATGTCACCCTTCTCTTCAACCGATCCACCTCGTCTGTTAATGCCTTCAGCATATCAACAACCTCAGCTTGATTCGGAGCGGAAGGCGGAGGCATGGCTTGTCTCGGAGCAGAAGGCGGAGTTGGGGCTTGGGTCGGAGCAGAAGGAGGAGTAGATAATCTTGCTTCCACATCCTGGTTATACATGGCTTCAAACAAGATTCTCTTCCCAGCCCGGATACATTCTCTCCAGCTTTCAACCTCAAGATCGTGAGTTTCCTCATCCTCCTCTTCGGTCATTCCAGCCAGCAAACTGCACTCTTCATCCGTGCATGGAGAGAGGGTACTGAAAATCTCCTGCAAAACAAATCAATCAACGACTAACTCTGATTAGAAAAATTAGAAATCACAGAGTATAACTTGCTAGTCGTACTAGTTTTACGGAAAATATAGTATAAGTAGCAAGTTATACTAGTTATACTACAGAATATACTACATAATCATTAACTAACCGTGGTTTTGTCAAGGAGTTTGTTGATTGTTGGGAAAGAATATCCCCTCATGTTGGGTTGCTGGAAATGGGACCTGCACATCCGAGGACACCTAGGGTCTGCGTCTAAAATTGCCTTTCGGCAATTACGGTACAACGTCGGTATTGACTCAAAAGCCAATAACTACAACCACAAACATATGCGTAAATGTCAGAAAACCACACAATAATTACATAACATAAACTATTAAATGGAAACTAACCTCGAGAGGAAGTACGAAACCAGGGATAGCCCAAGTTGTACCCGAGACCGTGCCTCCAAAATGGTTCATCGTATGCTCGATCTCGTGGAGCATGTTTTCGAAGGTCCATCTGCCCCAAGGGAACCTGTTGCAGAAATCCAGATCATCCACAGCCCTCAATAGGAAGCTATCGATGGGCGTTGCATCTGTTCCGCCCTTGGTCGGCGAGTGGATGACATGGCAGAGGAAGTACAGGACTAACATCTTCAGTCGTTTGTCGTCCTGTGTAAGAGGTCCCCAGTTCACCAGGATATCCTCCACATCCTCCTTCCTGACACTCTTTCCCAAGTGCCCCAGATAGTTCCTCCTGAACCTCGTACTTCCAGCAGTTTCCCGAAACGCTGTCGTCTCATACATACGACAGTTTAACCCAGAGATCAGTGCATGCTCTCTAAGCCCATACCGCACCGGGACCCCGTTCACAATAAACCAAACTTCAAGTTTGGTCTCTGTCCGAGCGGTTCTAAGAAGCAACATCCACATGCCCATGCTCATGTGGTTTTTCTCCATGGGCATGTGGAATATATGCCCGAACTGCGGGTGGTTCTCGAACCACGCCCTCTCCACATCACTCAGTGGAGGCTGCAACCCCTCAAAAAACTCCTTCGTCTGCTTCACATAGCAACGAGTCGAGATCTTGACCTTTTTGGTGTACTCCGTTGGATTGAAGTACATCCCGGAAGGGAGCTGGGCAGTCGGTCCTTCATCCTGAAACACACAAACATATTTTCAGCAATCAACGCCACAGTATAACTACATAGTTGTACTAGTTTTACAAAAAATATAGTATAACTAGCTAGTTATACTAGTATTACGACACAGTATAACTTGCTAGTTCTACTAGTTTTACGAAAAATACAGTATAACTAGCAAGTTATACTAGTTATACAATACAGTATAACTTGCTAGTTCTACTAGTTTTACGAAAATACAGTATAACTAGCAAGTTATACTAGTTATACGATACAGTATAACTTGCTAGTTCTACTAGTTTTACCAAAAATACAGTATAACTAGCTAGTTATACTAGTTATACTTACCGTTCTGCCTTCGATGAATATGTCATCCATCAGTTCGTCTTTATTGTGTCCTCTCCCACTGCCTCCTGTGCTTGAACCTCCTCTTGTTCTAGCCACCACTGCAAGGCATTATACAAAACATAATCAATTTATGTGTATTTAATTGAGCAAATGATTGATGCTATATAGTTTTCCTTATGAGACTCATAAGGAAAAATAACACAATCCTATATGTGAGTTTCTCCTCTGTACAATAGATTCCTATGTGATCGGTTATGGACTCTATACAATATTTAAGTGCACAAATTATAAACCAAATGGTCTCTTCCACAATTTTTGCATTACAAGGGCGTGTGAGCGGTCCTAAGAAACGAAATGAAATGTATAAAGATGAACTCTTCCAATTTTTACACTCTATACCAAAAACCAACACCCAAATCGATTAAAGCATATGGGAAGAGCAAAGATATGAACTGAAACCTATAAGGAAGGTTTACCTTCGATTGGAGATGAGTTCGGTTGAGATACTAGTGAAATCAAAGGGAGATTCCGAGTAGATTTCCGAAGTTTGGTTGCGAAAATTTGGGAAGTTGTACGAGGTTCAACCAGTTTGCCGAAAAATCAAATGGGAGTTTGAAAATTTTGGAGATTTGTGAGAGATATAGAGGAAATCGTCCGAGGAAATCGCGAAAAATAAGAGGGAGAGTGGGAGAGGAGTTGAATTCGGGAATTAGGGTTTAGTGGGTCGATTTGGGCGGGTCGATGGGTTTGGGTCGGGTTTGGGTTGGGTTTTAGGATTTGGGTCGGGTTTGGGTCGGGTTTTAGGGTTTGGATCGGGTTTGGGTCGGGTTTTAGGGTTTGGGTCGGGTTAAATTGATTTCGGTCCGGTTTAATTGATTTGGACCCGGTTTACGCGAATTTCCTCTGGTTTATGATAATTTCGCGGGGGTAATGTGGTCAATTTGCCATTTATTCAATTTTTTTTTTTTTTTTAAATTCAGTCTTTTTTTTTGCTGGGTTTTGAGATTTGTAAGTGAGCAAAAGGGTGTTCTCAGACAATAAATCATCTGAATCCCGAGAATTGATTTTATAACGTTCCTATATAAGAAAATGTATTTGGTAGGTGCTTAAATGCGGTATTTGTTGTCTTTTTCATCTGCTTTTGATTTTAGAAAATATCCTATATCATATTATTAGAAGTTTGAATATAATAAGATTTTATTATTAGATTTGGTTTGTACTCACTTATTAGTTATTACTCTACATACTAATTATACATATATAAAAGAAAATTAGGTT
>JAKUCM010004373.1:0-83019 GCA_023374145.1 Lepidium sativum | reverse complement strand
TGAGTTCCCAAGTCTAATTCTTGACAATAGACCCAATATCATCTTCACAAGCAAGAATCCATACATTTAATTCGTTTTCTTCTTTGAAATTTATACATACATCATCCAAACACAATAGTAGCTTTTCCTTCAACCTCAGACAACAAAACATAATCATCAAGATGTTTTGGTCTTGAAATTTCAATTTGCGATTGGCGCAAGACTACATCTGACCCTGTTTTCTCGTCTCTTCTTCCTTGTTCATGGGATAAAGTCTCATTCTTGTCTTTGTCTTTGAATCTAATCTCTTCTTGTTCTTGATTATCATCACCATCAAATATAATATATGTCTCACTACCACATATCAAAATCTCAAAGGTTCCAACTTGACTCGCCTCCGAAACTTTGGTATTCCAATTCCAACTTTTTGTTTCATCAAACACAACATCTCTAATTACCACAATCTTTTGAGAAATCGGATCAGGTACTTGATAAGCCTTAGATCTGGGATCAGTTCCAAGCTGTACGAATATATGAGATCTATCTTCAAGTGTCTTCAAGTGTGGAACATGAACCTTAGTGTATCTGATGCATCTAAAAATTTGGAGATGATCGAGTTTTGGCTATTTTCGACGAAAGATCTCATATGTTGTCCGATCTTTGATAGCTCTCTAAGCAATTATTATCAAGAGATATGTTGAGTGCCTTACCGCTTCTCTCCAAATATAATTTGGCATATGCATATGCTTCATCATGCTTCTTGACAACTCATTAACAGTCTATTACCTTCCTGTAAACTGATGGCTCCTTGCTACATTTTTCGAACTTAAGTCTTTTAAGTACTTGATTCAACTTGATGTTCCAAGCTTTTAGTGCTTATTTCAACCCATACAAGGCTTTCTTGAGTCTATAGATTTTGTCTTCACTTCCTTTCACCTTAAAGCCCTCTGGTTGTGTGACATAAATGGTCTAATTAAGATCCCCATTAAGAAATACCATTTTCACGTCAAAATGATCTATCTCCCAGCCATTTGATGCTGATAGAATAATATGAAGCTTAATTGTTCTGAGACTTGCAACAAGTGCAAACATTTCTTCATAAGCTATTCCATATTTTTGCACATATCCTTTAGCAACAAGTTTTGACTTGTATTTGTTGATGCTACCATCGGAATTTTGTTTGATTTTGAATCCCCATTTTAGTCTGATGGGTTTGACACCTTCCGGGAGATCCTCGAGTTCCCAAGTCTAATTCTTGACAATAGACCCAATATCATCTTCACAAGCAAGAATCCATACATTTAATTCCTTTTCTTCTTTGAAATTTATACACACATCATCCAAACACAATAGTAGCTTTTCCTTCAACCTCAGACAACAAAACATAATCATCAAGATGTTTTGGTCTTGAAATTTCCCTTTGCGATTGGTGCAAAACTACATCAGACCCGTGGGTTCTTGTCTCTTGTTCCTTGTTCATGGGATAAAGTCTCCTCCTTGTCTTTGTCGTCAAATCTAATCTCTTCTAGTTCTTGATTATCATCACCATCAGATATAATATATGTCTCACTACCACATATCATAATCTCAGAGGTTCCAACTTGACTCTCCTCGGAAACTCTGGGATTCCAATTCCAACTCTTCGTTTCATTAAACACAACATCTCTAATTACCACAATCTTTTGAGAAATCGGATCAAGTAGTTGATAAGCCTTAGATCCGGGATCAGTTCCGAGATGTACGAGTATACGAGAACTATCTTCAAGTTTCTTCAAGTGTGGAACATGAACCTTAGTGTATCTGATGTATCTAAAAATTTGGAGATGAACGAGTCTTGGGTATCTTCGACGAAAGATCTCATATGGTGTCCGATCTTTTATAGCTCTCGTAGCAATTATTATCAAGAGATATGTTGAGTGCCTTACCGCTTCTCTCCAAATATAATTTGGCATATTCATATGCTTCATCATGCTTCTTGACAACTCATTAACGGTCTATTACCTTCCTGTAAACTGATGGCTCCTTGCTACATTTTTCGAACTTAAGTCTTTTAAGTACTTGATTCAACTTGATGTTCCAAGCTTTTAGTGCTTATTTCAACCCATACAAGGCTTTCCTGAGTCTATAGATTTTGTCTTCACTTCCTTTCACCTAAAATCCCTCTGGTTGTGTGACATAAATTGTCTCCTTAAGATCTCCATGGAGAAAAACCGTTTTCACGTCAAAATGATGTATCTCCCAGCCATTTGATGCTGATAGATTAATATGAAGCTTAATTGTTTTGAGTCGTGCAACCAGTGCAAACACTTCATCATAAGCTATTCCATATTTTTGCACATATCTTTTAGCAACAAGTTTTGACTTGTACTTGTTGATGCTGCCATTGGAATTGCGTTTGATTTTGAATGCCCATTTTATTCTGATGGGCTTGACACCTTACGGGAGATCCTCGAGTTCCCAAGTCTAATTCTTGACAATTGACCCAATATCATCTTCACAAGCAAGAATCCATACATTTAATTCCTTTTCTTGTTTGAAATTTATACATACATCATCCAAACACAATAGTAGCTTTTCCTTCAACCTCAGACAACAAAACATAATCATCAAGATGTTTTGGTCTTGAAATTTCCCTTTGCGATTGGCGCAAGACTACATCGGACCCTGTTTTCTCGTCTCTTCTTCCTTGTTCATGGGATAAAGTCTCATCCTTGTCTTTGTCTTTGAATCTAATCTCTTCTTGTTCTTGATTATCATCACCATCAAATATAATATATGTCTCACTACCACATATCAAAATCTCAAAGGTTCCAACTTGACTCTCCTCCGAAACTTTGGGATTCCAATTCCAACTTTTTGTTTCATCAAACACAACATCTCTAATTACCACAATCTTTTGAGAAATCGGATCAAGTAGTTGATAAGCGGTAGATCTGGCATCAGTTCCAAGATGTACGAGTATATGAGATCTATCTTCAAGTGTCTTCAAGTGTGGAACATGAACCTTAGTGTATCCGATGCATCTAAAATTTGGAGATGATCGAGTTTTGGCTATTTTCGACGAAAGATCTCATATGTTGTCCGATCTTTGATAGCTCTCTAAGCAATTATTATCAAGAGATATGTTGAGTGCCTTACCGCTTCTCTCCAAATATAATTTGGCATATGCATATGCTTCATCATGCTTCTTGACAACTCATTAACGGTTTATTACCTTCATGTAAACTGATGGCTCCTTGCTACATTTTTCGAACTTAAGTCTTTTATGTACTTGATTCAACTTGATGTTCCAAGCTTTTAGTGCTTATTTCAACCCATACAAGGCTTTCTTGAGTCTATAGATTTTGTCTTCACTTCCTTTCACCTAAAATCCCTCTGGTTGTGTGACATAAATTGTCTACTTAAGATCTCCATTAAGAAATACCATTTTCACGTCAAAATGATCTATCTCCCAGCCATTTGATGCTGATAGATTAATATGAAGCTTAATTGTTCTGAGACTTGCAACCAGTGCAATCACTTCTTTCTAAGCTATTCCATATTTTTGCACATATCCTTTAGCAACAAGTTTTGACTTGTATTTGTTGATGCTACCATCGGAATTTTGTTTGATTTTGAATGCCCATTTTAGTCTGATGGGTTTGACACCTTCCGGGAGATCCTCGAGTTCCCAAGTCTAATTCTTGACAATAGACCCAATATCATCTTCACAAGGAAGAATCCATACATTTAATTCCTTTTCTTCTTTGAAATTTATACACACATCATCCAAACACAATAGTAGATTTTCCTTCAACCTCAGACAACAAAACATAATCATCAAGACGTTTTGGTCTTGAAATTTCCCTTTGCGATTGGTGCAAAACTACATCAGACCCGTGGATTCTTGTCTCTTGTTCCTTGTTCATGGGATAAAGTCTCCTCCTTGTCTTTGTCGTCAAATCTAATCTCTTCTAGTTCTTGATTATCATCACCATCAGATATAATATATGTCTCACTACCACATATCATAATCTCAAAGGTTCCAACTTGACTCTCCTCAGAAACTCTGGGATTCCAATTCAAACTCTTCGTTTCATTAAACACAACATCTCTAATTACCACAATCTTTTGAGAAATCGGATCAAGTAGTTGATAAGCCTTAGATCTGGGATCAGTTCCGAGATGTACGAATATATGAGATCTATCTTCAAGTTTCTTCAAGTGTGGAACATGAACCTTAGTGTATCTGATGTATCTAAAAATTTGGAGATGAACGAGTCTTGGCTATCTTCGACGAAAGATCTCATATGGTGTCCGATCTTTTATAGCTCTCGTAGCAATTATTATCAAGAGATATGTTGAGTGCCTTACCGCTTCTCTCCAAATATAATTTGGCATATGCATATGCTTCATCATGCTTCTTGACAACTCATTAACGGTCTATTACCTTCCTGTAAACTGATGGCTCCTTGCTACATTTTTCGAACTTAAGTCTTTTAAGTACTTGATTCAACTTGATGTTCCAAGCTTTTAGTGCTTATTTCAACCCATACAAGGCTTTCCTGAGTCTATTGATTTTGTCTTCACTTCCTTTCACCTGAAAGCCCTCTGGTTGTGTGACATAAATTGTCTCCTTAAGATCTCCATTAAGAAAACCCGTTTTCACGTCAAAATGATGTATCTCCCAGCCATTTGATGCTGATAGATTAATATGAAGCTTAATTTTTTTGAGATTTGCAACCAGTGCAAACACCTTCTTCATAAGCTATTCCATATTTTTGCATATATCCTTTAGCAACAAATTTTGACTTGTATTTGTTGACGCTACCATCGGAATTTTGTTTGATTTTGAATCCCCATTTTAGTCTGATGGGTTTGACACCTTCCGGGAGATCCTCGAGTTCCCAAGTCTAATTCTTGACAATAGACCCAATATCATCTTCACAAGCAAGAATCCATACATTTAATTCCTTTTCTTCTCTGAAATTTATACACACATCATCCAAACACAATAGTAGTTTTCTTTCAACCTCAGACAACAAAACATAATCATCAAGATGTTTTGGTCTTGAAATTTCCCTTTGCGATTGGTGCAAAACTACATCAGACCCGTGGGTTCTTGTCTCTTGTTCCTTGTTCATGGGATAAAGTCTCCTCCCCTGTCTTTGTCGTCAAATCTAATCTCTTCTAGTTCTTGATTATCATCACCATCAGTTATAATATATGTCTCACTACCACATATCATAATCTCAAATGTTCCAACTTGACTCTCCTCAGAAACTCTGGGATTCCAATTCCAACTCTTTGTTCCATTAAACACAACATCTCTAATTACCACAATCTTTTGAGAAATCGGATCAAGTAGTTGATAAGCCTTAGATCCGGGATCAGTTCTGAGATGTACGAGTATACGAGACTATCTTCAAGTTTATTCAAGTGTGGAACATGAACCTTAGTGTATCTGATCTATCTAAAAATTTGGAGATGAACGAGTCTTGGCTATCTTCGACGAAAGATCTCATATGGTGTCCGATCTTTTATAGCTCTCGTAGCAATTATTATCAAGAGATATGTTGAGTGCCTTACCGCTTCTCTCCAAATATAATTTGGCATATGCATATGCTTCATCATGCTTCTTGACAACTCATTAACGGTCTATTACCTTCCTGTAAACTGATGGCTCCTTGCTACATTTTTCGAACTTAAGTCTTTTAAGTACTTGATTCAACTTGATGTTCCAAGCTTTTAGTGCTTATTTCAACCCATACAAGGCTTTCCTGAGTCTATTGATTTTGTCTTCACTTCCTTTCACCTGAAAGCCCTCTGGTTGTGTGAGATAAATTGTCTCCTTAAGATCTCCATTAAGAAAACCCGTTTTCACGTCAAAATGATGTATCTCCCAGCCATTTGATGCTGATAGATTAATATGAAGCTTAATTGTTTTGAGATTTGCAACCAGTGCAAACACTTCGTCATAAGCTATTCCATATTTTTTCACATATCTTTTAGCAACAAGTTTTTACTTGTATTTGTTGATGCTACCATCGGAATTTTGTTTGATTTTGAATGCCCATTTTAGTCTGATTGGTTTGACACCTTCCGGGAGATCCTCGAGTTCCCAAGTCTAATTCTTGACAATAGACCCAATATCATCTTCACAAGCAAGAATCCATACATTTAATTCCTTTTCTTCTTTGAAATTTATACACACATCATCCAAACACAATAGTAGCTTTTCCTTCAACCTCAGACAACAAAACGTAATCATGAAGATGTTTTGGTCTTGAAATTTCCCTTTGCGATTGGTGCAAAACTACATCAGACCCGTGGGTTCTTGTCTCTTGTTCCTTGTTCATGGGATAAAGTCTCCTCCTTGTCTTTGTCGTCAAATCTAATCTCTTCTAGTTCTTGATTATCATCACCATCAGATATAATATATGTCTCACTACGACATATCATAATCTCAAATGTTCCAACTTGACTCTCCTCAGAAACTCTGGGATTCCAATTCCAACTCTTCGTTTCATTAAACACAACATCTCTAATTACCACAATCCTTTGAGAAATCGGATCAAGTAGTTGATAAGCCTTAGATCTGGGATCAGTTCCGAGATGTACGAATATATGAGATCTATCTTCAAGTTTCTTCAAGTGTGGAACATGAACCTTAGTGTATCTGATGTATCTAAAAATTTGGAGATGAACGAGTCTTGGCTATCTTCGACGAAAGATCTCATATGGTGTCCGATCTTTTATAGCTCTCGTAGCAATTATTATCAAGAGATATGTTGAGTGCCTTACCGCTTCTCTCCAAATATAATTTGGCATATGCATATGCTTCATCATGCTTCTTGACAACTCATTAACGGTCTATTACCTTCCTGTAAACTGATGGCTCCTTGCTACATTTTTCGAACTTAAGTCTTTTAAGTACTTGATTCAACTTGATGTTCCAAGCTTTTAGTGCTTATTTCAACCCATACAAGGCTTTCCTGAGTCTATTGATTTTGTCTTCACTTCCTTTCACCTGAAAGCCCTCTGGTTGTGTGAGATAAATTGTCTCCTTAAGATCTCCATTAAGAAAACCCGTTTTCACGTCAAAATGATGTATCTCCCAGCCATTTGATGCTGATAGATTAATATGAAGCTTAATTGTTTTGAGATTTGCAACCAGTGCAAACACTTCTTCATAAGCTATTCCATATTTTTTCACATATCTTTTAGCAACAAGTTCTTACTTGTATTTGTTGATGCTACCATCGGAATTTTGTTTGATTTTGAATGCCCATTTTAGTCTGATTGGTTTGACACCTTCCGGGAGATCCTCGAGTTCCCAAGTCTAATTCTTGAAAATAGACCCAATATCATCTTCACAAGCAAGAATCCATACATTTAATTCCTTTTCTTCTTTGAAATTTATACACACATCATCCAAACACAATAGTAGCTTTTCCTTCAACCTCAGACAACAAAACGTAATCATCAAGATGTTTTGGTCTTGAAATTTCCCTTTGCGATTGGTGCAAAACTACATCAGACCCGTGGGTTCTTGTCTCTTGTTCCTTGTCCATGGGATAAAGTCTCCTCCTTGTCTTTGTCGTCAAATCTAATCTCTTCTAGTTCTTGATTATCATCACCATCAGATATAATATATGTCTCACTACCACATATCATAATCTCAAATGTTCCAACTTGACTCTCCTCAGAAACTCTGGGATTCCAATTCCAACTCTTCGGTTCATTAAACACAACATCTCTAATTACCACAATCTTTTGAGAAATCGGATCAAGTAGTTGATAAGCCTTAGATCCGGGATCAGTTCCGAGATGTACGAGTATACGAGAACTATCTTCAAGTTTCTTCAAGTGTGGAACATGAACCTTAGTGTATCTGATGTATCTAAAAATTTGGAGATGAACGAGTCTTGGGTATCTTCGACGAAAGCTCTCATATGGTGTCCGATCTTTTATAGCTCTCGTAGCAATTATTATCAAGAGATATGTTGAGTGCCTTACCGCTTCTCTCCAAATATAATTTGGCATATTCATATGCTTCATCATGCTTCTTGACAACTCATTAACGGTCTATTACCTTCCTGTAAACTGATGGCTCCTTGCTACATTTTTCGAACTTAAGTCTTTTAAGTACTTGATTCAACTTGATGTTCCAAGCTTTTAGTGCTTATTTCAACCCATACAAGGCTTTCTTGAGTCTATAGATTTTGTCTTCACTTCCTTTCACCTCAAAGCCCTCTGGTTGTGTGACATAAATTGTCTCCTTAAGATCTCCATTAAGATAAACCGTTTTCACGTCAAAATGATGTATCTCCCAGCCATTTTATGTTGATAGATTAATATGAAACTTAATTGTTTTGAGATTTGCAACCTATGAAAACACTTCTTCATAAGCTATTCCATATTTTTGCACATATCCTTTAGCAACAAGTTTTTACTTGTACTTGTTGATGCTGCCATCGGAATTGCGTTTGATTTTGAATGCCCATTTTAGTCTGATGGGCTTGACACCTTCCTGGAGATCCTCGAGTTCCCAAGTCTAATTCTTGACAATAGACCCAATATCATCTTCACAAGCAAGAATCCATACATTTAATTCGTTTTCTTCTTTGAAATTTATACATACATCATCCAAACACAATAGTAGCTTTTCCTTCAACCTCAGACAACAAAACATAATCATCAAGATGTTTTGGTCTTGAAATTTCCCTTTGCGATTGGCGCAAGACTACATCGGACCCTGTTTTCTCGTCTCTTCTTCCTTGTTCATGGGATAAAGTCTCATCCTTGTCTTTGTCTTTGAATCTAATCTCTTCTTGTTCTTGATTATCATCACCATCAAATATAATATATGTCTCACTACCACATATCAAAATCTCAAAGGTTCCAACTTGACTCTCCTCCGAAACTTTGGTATTCCAATTCCAACATTTTGTTTCATCAAACACAACATCTCTAATTACCACAATCTTTTGAGAAATCGGATCAAGTAGTTGATAAGCCTTAGATCTGGGATCAGTTCTAAGCTGTACGAGTATATGAGATCTATCTTCAAGTGTCTTCAAGTGTGGAACATGAACCTTAGTGTATCCGATGCATCTAAAATTTTTGAGATGATCGAGTTTTGGCTATTTTCGACGAAAGATCTCATATGTTGTCCGATCTTTGATAGCTCTCTAAGCAATTATTATCAAGAGATATGTTGAGTGCCTTACCGCTTCTCTCCAAATATAATTTGGCATATCCATATGCTTCATCATGCTTCTTGACAACTCATTAACGGTCTATTACCTTCCTGTAAACTGATGGCTCCTTGCTACATTTTTCGAACTTAAGTCTTTTAAGTACTTGATTCAACTTGATGTTCCAAGCTTTTAGTGCTTATTTCAACCCATACAAGGCTTTCTTGAGTCTATTGATTTTGTCTTCACTTCCTTTCACCTTAAAGCCCTCTGGTTGTGTGACATAAATGGTCTACTTAAGATCCCCATTAAGAAATACCATTTTCACGTCAAAATGATCTATCTCCCAGCCATTTGATGCTGATAGAATAATATGAAGCTTAATTGTTCTGAGACTTGCAACCAGTGCAAACACTTCTTCATAAGCTATTCCATATTTTTGCATATATCCTTTAGCAACAAATTTTGACTTGTATTTGTTGACGCTACCATCGGAATTTTGTTTGATTTTGAATCCCCATTTTAGTCTGATGGGTTTGACACCTTCCGGGAGATCCTCGAGTTCCCAAGTCTAATTCTTGACAATAGACCCAATATCATCTTCACAAGCAAGAATCCATACATTTAATTCCTTTTCTTCTCTGAAATTTATACACACATCATCCAAACACAATAGTAGTTTTCTTTCAACCTCAGACAACAAAACATAATCATCAAGATGTTTTGGTCTTGAAATTTCCCTTTGCGATTGGTGCAAAACTACATCAGACCCGTGGGTTCTTGTCTCTTGTTCCTTGTTCATGGGATAAAGTCTCCTCCTTGTCTTTGTCGTCAAATCTAATCTCTTCTAGTTCTTGATTATCATCACCATCAGATATAATATATGTCTCACTACCACATATCATAATCTCAAATGTTCCAACTTGACTCTCCTCAGAAACTCTGGGATTCCAATTCCAACTCTTCGGTTCATTAAACACAACATCTCTAATTACCACAATCTTTTGAGAAATCGGATCAAGTAGTTGATAAGCCTTAGATCCGGGATCAGTTCCGAGATGTACGAGTATACGAGAACTATCTTCAAGTTTATTCAAGTGTGGAACATGAACCTTAGTGTATCTGATCTATCTAAAAATTTGGAGATGAACGAGTCTTGGCTATCTTCGACGAAAGATCTCATATGGTGTCCGATCTTTTATAGCTCTCGTAGCAATTATTATCAAGAGATATGTTGAGTGCCTTACCGCTTCTCTCCAAATATAATTTGGCATATTCATATGCTTCATCATGCTTCTTGACAACTCATTAACGGTCTATTACCTTCCTGTAAACTGATGGCTCCTTGCTACATTTTTCGAACTTAAGTCTTTTAAGTACTTGATTCAACTTGATGTTCCAAGCTTTTAGTGCTTATTTCAACCCATACAAGGCTTTCTTGAGTCTATAGATTTTGTCTTCACTTCCTTTCACCTAAAAGCCCTCTGGTTATGTGACATAAATTGTCTCCTTAAGATCTCCATTGAGAAAAACCGTTTTCACGTCAAAATGATGTATCTCCCAGCCATTTGATGCTGATAGATTAATATGAAGCTTAATTGTTTTGAGTCGTGCAACCAGTGCAAACACTTCTTCATAAGCTATTCCATATTTTTGCACATATCTTTTAGCAACAAGTTTTGACTTGTACTTGTTGATGCTGCCATTGGAATTGCGTTTGATTTTGAATGCCCATTTTATTCTGATGGGCTTGACACCTTCCGGGAGATCATCGAGTTCCCAAGTCTAATTCTTGACAATAGACCCAATATCATCTTCACAAGCAAGAATCCATACATTTAATTCCTTTTCTTCTTTGAAATTTATACATACATCATCCAAACACAATAGTAGCTTTTCCTTCAACCTCAGACAACAAAACATAATCATCAAGATGTTTTGGTCTTGAAATTTCCCTTTGCGATTGGCGCAAGACTACATCGGACCCTGTTTTCTCGTCTCTTCTTCCTTGTTCATGGGATAATGTCTCATCCTTGTCTTTGTCTTTGAATCTAATCTCTTCTTGTTCTTGATTATCATCACCATCAAATATAATATATGTCTCACTACCACATATCAAAATCCCAAAGGTTCCAACTTGACTCTCCTCCGAAACTTTGGGATTCCAATTCCAACTTTTTGTTTCATCAAACACAACATCTCTAATTACCACAATCTTTTGAGAAATCGGATCAAGTAGTTGATAAGCCTTAGATCTGGGATCAGTTCCAAGATGTACGAGTATATGAGATCTATCTTCAAGTGTTTTCAAGTGTGGAACATGAACCTTAGTGTATCCGATGCATCTAAAAATTTGGAGATGATAGAGTTTTGGCTATTTTCGACGAAAGATCTCATATGTTGTCCGATCTTTGATAGCTCTCTAAGCAATTATTATCAAGAGATATGTTGAGTGCCTTACCGCTTCTCTCCAAATATAATTTGGCATATGCATATGCTTCATCATGCTTCTTGACAACTCATTAACGGTCTATTACCTTCCTGTAAACTGATGGCTCCATGCTACATTTTTTGAACTTAAGTCTTTTAAGTACTTGATTCAACTTGATGTTCCAAGCTTGTAGTGCTTCTTTCAACCCATACAAGGCTTTCTTAAGTTTATAGATTTTGTCTTCACTTCCTTTCACCTGAAAGCCCTCTGGTTGTGTGACATAAATTGTCTCCTTAAGATCTCCATTGAGAAAAACTGTTTTCACGTCAAAATGATGTATCTCCCAGCCATTTGATGCTGATAGATTAATATGAAGCTTAATTGTTCTGAGACTTGCAACCAGTGCAAACACTTCTTCATAAGCTATTCCATATTTTTGCATATATCCTTTAGCAACAAATTTTGACTTGTATTTGTTGACGCTACCATCGGAATTTTGTTTGATTTTGAATCCCCATTTTAGTCTGATGGGTTTGACACCTTCCGGGAGATCCTCGAGTTCCCAAGTCTAATTCTTGACAATAGACCCAATATCATCTTCACAAGCAAGAATCCATACATTTAATTCCTTTTCTTCTCTGAAATTTATACACACATCATCCAAACACAATAGTAGTTTTCTTTCAACCTCAGACAACAAAACATAATCATCAAGATGTTTTGGTCTTGAAATTTCCCTTTGCGATTGGTGCAAAACTACATCAGACCCGTGGGTTCTTGTCTCTTGTTCCTTGTTCATGGGATAAAGTCTCCTCCCTGTCTTTGTCGTCAAATCTAATCTCTTCTAGTTCTTGATTATCATCACCATCAGTTATAATATATGTCTCACTACCACATATCATAATCTCAAATGTTCCAACTTGACTCTCCTCAGAAACTCTGGGATTCCAATTCCAACTCTTTGTTCCATTAAACACAACATCTCTAATTACCACAATCTTTTGAGAAATCGGATCAAGTAGTTGATAAGCCTTAGATCCGGGATCAGTTCCGAGATGTACGAGTATACGAGAACTATCTTCAAGTTTATTCAAGTGTGGAACATGAACCTTAGTGTATCTGATCTATCTAAAAATTTGGAGATGAACGAGTCTTGGCTATCTTCGACGAAAGATCTCATATGGTGTCCGATCTTTTATAGCTCTCGTAGCAATTATTATCAAGAGATATGTTGAGTGCCTTACCGCTTCTCTCCAAATATAATTTGGCATATTCATATGCTTCATCATGCTTCTTGACAACTCATTAACGGTCTATTACCTTCCTGTAAACTGATGGCTCCTTGCTACATTTTTCGAACTTAAGTCTTTTAAGTACTTGATTCAACTTGATGTTCCAAGCTTTTAGTGCTTATTTCAACCCATACAAGGCTTTCTTGAGTCTATAGATTTTTTCTTCACTTCCTTTCACCTAAAAGCCCTCTGGTTATGTGACATAAATTGTCTCCTTAAGATCTCCATTGAGAAAAACCGTTTTCACGTCAAAATGATGTATCTCCCAGCCATTTGATGCTGATAGATTAATATGAAGCTTAATTGTTTTGAGTCGTGCAACCAGTGCAAACACTTCTTCATAAGCTATTCCATATTTTTGCACATATCTTTTAGCAACAAGTTTTGACTTGTACTTGTTGATGCTGCCATTGGAATTGCGTTTGATTTTGAATGCCCATTTTATTCTGATGGGCTTGACACCTTCCGGGAGATCATCGAGTTCCCAAGTCTAATTCTTGACAATAGACCCAATATCATCTTCACAAGCAAGAATCCATACATTTAATTCCTTTTCTTCTTTGAAATTTATACATACATCATCCAAACACAATAGTAGCTTTTCCTTCAACCTCAGACAACAAAACATAATCATCAAGATGTTTTGGTCTTGAAATTTCCCTTTGCGATTGGCGCAAGACTACATCGGACCCTGTTTTCTCGTCTCTTCTTCCTTGTTCATGGGATAATGTCTCATCCTTGTCTTTGTCTTTGAATCTAATCTCTTCTTGTTCTTGATTATCATCACCATCAAATATAATATATGTCTCACTACCACATATCAAAATCCCAAAGGTTCCAACTTGACTCTCCTCCGAAACTTTGGGATTCCAATTCCAACTTTTTGTTTCATCAAACATAACATCTCTAATTACCACAATCTTTTGAGAAATCGGATCAAGTAGTTGATAAGCCTTAGATCTGGGATCAGTTCCAAGATGTACGAGTATATGAGATCTATCTTCAAGTGTTTTCAAGTGTGGAACATGAACCTTAGTGTATCCGATGCATCTAAAAATTTGGAGATGATAGAGTTTTGGCTATTTTCGACGAAAGATCTCATATGTTGTCCGATCTTTGATAGCTCTCTAAGCAATTATTATCAAGAGATATGTTGAGTGCCTTACCGCTTCTCTCCAAATATAATTTGGCATATGCATATGCTTCATCATGCTTCTTGACAACTCATTAACGGTCTATTACCTTCCTGTAAACTGATGGCTCCATGCTACATTTTTTGAACTTAAGTCTTTTAAGTACTTGATTCAACTTGATGTTCCAAGCTTTTAGTGCTTATTTCAACCCATACAAGGCTTTCTTGAGTCTATAGATTTTTACTTCACTTCCTTTCACCTTAAAGCCCTCTGGTTGTGTGACATAAATGGTCTACTTAAGATCTCCATTAAGAAATACCATTTTCACGTCAAAATGATCTATCTCCCAGCCATTTGATGATGATAGATTAATATGAAGCTTAATTGTTCTCGGACTTGCAACCAGTGCAATCACTTCTTTATAAGCTATTCCATATTTTTGCAAATATCCTTTAGCAACAAGTTTTGACTTGTATTTGTTGATGCTACCATCGGAATTTTGTTTGATTTTGAATGCCCATTTTAGTCTGATGGGTTTGACACCTTCCGGGAGATCCTCGAGTTCCCAAGTCTAATTCTTGACAATAGACCCAATATCATCTTCACAAGCAAGAATCCATACATTTAATTCCTTTTCTTCTTTGAAATTTATACACACATCATCCAAACACAATAGTAGATTTTCCTTCAACCTCAAACAACAAAACATAATCATCAAGACGTTTTGGTCTTGAAATTTCCCTTTGCGATTGGTGCAAAACTACATCAGACCCGTGGGTTCTTGTCTCTTGTTCCTTGTTCATGGGATAAAGTCTCCTCCTTGTCTTTGTCGTCAAATCTAATCTCTTCTAGTTCTTGATTATCATCACCATCAGATATAATATATGTCTCACTACCACATATCATAATCTCAAAGGTTCAAACTTGACTCTCCTCAGAAACTCTGGGATTCCAATTCCAACTCTTCGTTTCATTAAACACAACATCTCTAATTACCACAATCTTTTGAGAAATCGGATCAAGTAGTTGATAAGCCTTAGATCTGGGATCAGTTCCGAGATGTACGAATATATGAGATTTATCTTCAAGTTTCTTCAAGTGTGGAACATGAACCTTAGTGTATCTGATGTATCTAAAAATTTGGAGATGAACGAGTCTTGGCTATCTTCGACGAAAGATCTCATATGGTGTCCGATCTTTTATAGCTCACGTAGCAATTATTATCAAGTGATATGTTGAGTGCCTTACCACTTCTCTCCAAATATAATTTGGCATATGCATATGCTTCATCATGCTTCTTGACAACTCATTAACGATCTATTACCTTCCTGTAAACTAATGGCTCCTTGCTACATTTTTCAAACTTAAGTCTTTTAAGTACTTGATTCAACTTGATGTTCCAAACTTTTAGTGCTTATTTCAACCCATACAAGGCTTTCTTGAGTCTATAGAATTTGTCTTCACTTCCTTTCACCTGAAAGCCCTCTGGTTGTGTGACATAAATTGTCTCCTTAAGATCTCCATTAAGAAAACTCGTTTTCACGTCAAAATGATGTATCTCCCAGCCATTTGATGCTGATAGATTAATATGAATCTTAATTGTTTTGAGATTTGCAACCAGTGCAAACACTTCTTCATAAGCTATTCCATATTTTTGCACATATCTTTTAGCAACAAGTTTTTACTTGTATTTGTTGATGCTACCATCGGAATTTTGTTTGATTTTGAATACCCATTTTAGTCTGATGGGTTTGACACCTTCCGGGAGATCCTCGAGTTCCCAAGTCTAATTCTTGAAAATAGACCCAATATCATCTTCACAAGCAAGAATCCATACATTTAATTCCTTTTCTTCTTTGAAATTTATACACACATCATCCAAACACAATAGTAGCTTTTCCTTTAACCTCAGACAACAAAACGTAATCATCAAGATGTTTTGGTCTTGAAATTTCCCTTTGCGATTGGTGCAAAACTACATCAGACCCGTGGGTTCTTGTCTCTTGTTCCTTGTTCATGGGATAAAGTCTCCTCCTTGTCTTTGTCGTCAAATCTAATCTCTTCTAGTTCTTGATTATCATCACCATCAGATATAATATATGTCTCACTACCACATATCATAATCTCAAATGTTCCAACTTGACTCTCCTCAGAAACTCTGGGATTCCAATTCCAACTCTTCGGTTCATTAAACACAACATCTCTAATTACCACAATCTTTTGAGAAATCGGATCAAGTAGTTGATAAGCCTTAGATCCGGGATCAGTTCTGAGATGTACGAGTATACGAGAACTATCTTCAAGTTTATTCAAGTGTGGAACATGAACCTTAGTGTATCTGATCTATCTAAAAATTTGGAGATGAACGAGTCTTGGCTATCTTCGACGAAAGATCTCATATGGTGTCCGATCTTTTATAGCTCTCGTAGCAATTATTATCAAGAGATATGTTGAGTGCCTTACCGCTTCTCTCCAAATATAATTTGGCATATTCATATGCTTCATCATGCTTCTTGACAACTCATTAACGGTCTATTACCTTCCTGTAAACTGATGGCTCCTTGCTACATTTTTCGAACTTAAGTCTTTTAAGTACTTGATTCAACTTGATGTTCCAAGCTTTTAGTGCTTATTTCAACCCATACAAGGCTTTCTTGAGTCTATAGATTTTGTCTTCACTTCCTTTCACCTAAAAGCCCTCTGGTTATGTGACATAAATTGTCTCCTTAAGATCTCCATTGAGAAAAACCGTTTTCACGTCAAAATGATGTATCTCCCAGCCATTTGATGCTGATAGATTAATATGAAGCTTAATTGTTTTGAGTCGTGCAACCAGTGCAAACACTTCTTCATAAGCTATTCCATATTTTTGCACATATCTTTTAGCAACAAGTTTTGACTTGTACTTGTTGATGCTGCCATTGGAATTGCGTTTGATTTTGAATGCCCATTTTATTCTGATGGGCTTGACACCTTCCGGGAGATCCTCGAGTTCCCAAGTCTAAATCTTGAAAATAGACCCAATATCATCTTCACAAGCAAGAATCCATACATTTAATTCCTTTTCTTCTTTGAAATTTATACATACATCATCCAAACACAATAGTAGCTTTTCCTTCAACCTCAGACAACAAAACATAATCATCAAGATGTTTTGGTCTTGAAATTTCCCTTTGCGATTGGCGCAAGACTACATCGGACCCTGTTTTCTCGTCTCTTCTTCCTTGTTCATGGGATAATGTCTCATCCTTGTCTTTGTCTTTGAATCTAATCTCTTCTTGTTCTTGATTATCATCACCATCAAATATAATATATGTCTCACTACCACATATCAAAATCCCAAAGGTTCCAACTTGACTCTCCTCCGAAACTTTGGGATTCCAATTCCAACTTTTTGTTTCATCAAACACAACATCTCTAATTACCACAATCTTTTGAGAAATCGGATCAAGTAGTTGATAAGCCTTAGATCTGGGATCAGTTCCAAGATGTACGAGTATATGAGATCTATCTTCAAGTGTTTTCAAGTGTGGAACATGAACCTTAGTGTATCCGATGCATCTAAAAATTTGGAGATGATAGAGTTTTGGCTATTTTCGACGAAAGATCTCATATGTTGTCCGATCTTTGATAGCTCTCTAAGCAATTATTATCAAGAGATATGTTGAGTGCCTTACCGCTTCTCTCCAAATATAATTTGGCATATGCATATGCTTCATCATGCTTCTTGACAACTCATTAACGGTCTATTACCTTCCTGTAAACTGATGGCTCCATGCTACATTTTTTGAACTTAAGTCTTTTAAGTACTTGATTCAACTTGATGTTCCAAGCTTTTAGTGCTTATTTCAACCCATACAAGGCTTTCTTGAGTCTATAGATTTTTACTTCACTTCCTTTCACCTTAAAGCCCTCTGGTTGTGTGACATAAATGGTCTACTTAAGATCTCCATTAAGAAATACAATTTTCACGTCAAAATGATCTATCTCCCAGCCATTTGATGATGATAGATTAATATGAAGCTTAATTGTTCTCGGACTTGCAACCAGTGCAATCACTTCTTTATAAGCTATTCCATATTTTTGCAAATATCCTTTAGCAACAAGTTTTGACTTGTATTTGTTGATGCTACCATCGGAATTTTGTTTGATTTTGAATGCCCATTTTAGTCTGATGGGTTTGACACCTTCCGGGAGATCCTCGAGTTCCCAAGTCTAATTCTTGACAATAGACCCAATATCATCTTCACAAGCAAGAATCCATACATTTAATTCCTTTTCTTCTTTGAAATTTATACACACATCATCCAAACACAATAGTAGATTTTCCTTCAACCTCAAACAACAAAACATAATCATCAAGACGTTTTGGTCTTGAAATTTCCCTTTGCGATTGGTGCAAAACTACATCAGACCCGTGGGTTCTTGTCTCTTGTTCCTTGTTCATGGGATAAAGTCTCCTCCTTGTCTTTGTCGTCAAATCTAATCTCTTCTAGTTCTTGATTATCATCACCATCAGATATAATATATGTCTCACTACCACATATCATAATCTCAAAGGTTCAAACTTGACTCTCCTCAGAAACTCTGGGATTCCAATTCCAACTCTTCGTTTCATTAAACACAACATCTCTAATTACCACAATCTTTTGAGAAATCGGATCAATTAGTTGATAAGCCTTAGATCTGGGATCAGTTCCGAGATGTACGAATATATGAGATTTATCTTCAAGTTTCTTCAAGTGTGGAACATGAACCTTAGTGTATCTGATGTATCTAAAAATTTGGAGATGAACGAGTCTTGGCTATCTTCGACGAAAGATCTCATATGGTGTCCGATCTTTTATAGCTCACGTAGCAATTATTATCAAGTGATATGTTGAGTGCCTTACCACTTCTCTCCAAATATAATTTGGCATATGCATATGCTTCATCATGCTTCTTGACAACTCATTAACGATCTATTACCTTCCTGTAAACTAATGGCTCCTTGCTACATTTTTCAAACTTAAGTCTTTTAAGTACTTGATTCAACTTGATGTTCCAAACTTTTAGTGCTTATTTCAACCCATACAAGGCTTTCTTGAGTCTATAGAATTTGTCTTCACTTCCTTTCACCTGAAAGCCCTCTGGTTGTGTGACATAAATTGTCTCCTTAAGATCTCCATTAAGAAAACTCGTTTTCACGTCAAAATGATGTATCTCCCAGCCATTCTCTCTCTCTAGATTAATATGAATCTTAATTGTTTTGAGATTTGCAACCAGTGCAAACACTTCTTCATAAGCTATTCCATATTTTTGCACATATCTTTTAGCAACAAGTTTTTACTTGTATTTGTTGATGCTACCATCGGAATTTTGTTTGATTTTGAATACCCATTTTAGTCTGATGGGTTTGACACCTTCCGGGAGATCCTCGAGTTCCCAAGTCTAATTCTTGAAAATAGACCCAATATCATCTTCACAAGCAAGAATCCATACATTTAATTCCTTTTCTTCTTTGAAATTTATACACACATCATCCAAACACAATAGTAGCTTTTCCTTTAACCTCAGACAACAAAACGTAATCATCAAGATGTTTTGGTCTTGAAATTTCCCTTTGCGATTGGTGCAAAACTACATCAGACCCGTGGGTTCTTGTCTCTTGTTCCTTGTTCATGGGATAAAGTCTCCTCCTTGTCTTTGTCGTCAAATCTAATCTCTTCTAGTTCTTGATTATCATCACCATCAGATATAATATATGTCTCACTACCACATATCATAATCTCAAATGTTCCAACTTGACTCTCCTCAGAAACTCTGGGATTCCAATTCCAACTCTTCGTTTCATTAAACACAACATCTCTAATTACCACAATCTTTTGAGAAATCGATCAAGTAGTTGATAAGCCTTAGATCTGGGATCAGTTCCGAGATGTACGAATATATGAGATCTATCTTCAAGTTTCTTCAAGTGTGGAACATGAACCTTAGTGTATCTGATGTATCTAAAAATTTGGATATGAACGAGTCTTGGCTATCTTCGACGAAAGATCTCATATGGTGTCCGATCTTTTATAGCTCTCGTAGCAATTATTATCAAGAGATATGTTGAGTGCCTTACCGCTTCTCTCCAAATATAATTTGGCATATGCATATGCTTCATCATGCTTCTTGACAACTCATTAACGGTCTATTACCTTCCTGTAAACTGATGGCTCCTTGCTACATTTTTCGAACTTAAGTCTTTTAAGTACTTGATTCAACTTGATGTTCCAAGCTTTTAGTGCTTATTTCAACCCATACAAGGCTTTCTTGAGTCTAAAGAATTTGTCTTCACTTCCTTTCACCTGAAAGCCCTCTGGTTGTGTGACATAAATTGTCTCCTTAAGATCTCCATTAAGAAAACCCGTTTTCACGTCAAAATGATGTATCTCCCAGCCATTTGATGCTGATAGATTAATATGAATCTTAATTGTTTTGAGATTTGCAACCAGTGCAAACACTTCTTCATAAGCTATTCCATATTTTTGCACATATCTTTTAGCAACAAGTTTTTACTTGTATTTGTTGATGCTACCATCGAAATTTTGTTTGATTTTGAATGCCCATTTTTGTCTGATGGGTTTGACACCTTCCGGGAGATCCTCGAGTTCCCAAGTCTAATTCTTGACAATAGACCCAATATCATCTTCACAAGCAAGAATCCATACATTTAATTCCTTTTCTTCTTTGAAATTTATACACACATCATCCAAACACAATAGTAGCTTTTCCTTCAACCTCAGACAACAAAACGTAATCATCAAGATGTTTTGGTCTTGAAATTTTCCTTTGCGATTGGTGCAAAACTACATCAGACCCGTGGGTTCTTGTCTCTTGTTCCTTGTTCATGAGATAAAGTCTCGTCCTTGTCTTTGTCGTCAAATCTAATCACTTCTAGTTCTTGATTATCATCACCATCAGATATAATATATGTCTCACTACCACATATCATAATCTCAAAGGTTCCAACTTGATTCTCCTCAGAAACTCTGGGATTCCAATTCCAACTCTTCGTTTCATTAAACACAACATCTCTAATTACCACAATCTTTTGAGAAATCGATCAAGTAGTTGATAAGCCTTAGATCTGGGATCAGTTCCGACATGTACGAATATATGAGATCTATCTTCAAGTTTCTTCAAGTGTGGAACATGAACCTTAGTGTATCTGATGTATCTAAAAATTTGGAAATGAACGAGTCCTGGCTATCTTCGACGAAAGATCTCATATGGTGTCCGATCTTTTATAGCTCTCGTAGCAATTATTATCAAGAGATATGTTGAGAGCCTTACCGCTTCTCTCCAAATATAATTTGACATATGCATATGCTTCATCATGCTTCTTGACAACTCATTAACGGTCTATTACCTTCCTGTAAACTGATGGCTCCATGCTACATTTTTCGAACTTAAGTCTTTTAAGTACTTGATTCAACTTGATGTTCCAAGCTTTTAGTGCTTATTTCAACCCATACAAGGCTTTCTTGAGTCTATAGATTTTATCTTCACTTCCTTTCACCTGAAAGCCCTCTGGTTGTGTGACATAAATGGTCTCCTTAAGATCTCCATTAAGAAAACCCGTTTTCACGTCAAAATGATGTATCTCCCAGCCATTTGATGCTGATAGATTAATATGAATCTTAATTGTTTTGAGATTTGCAACCAGTGCAAACACTTCTTCATAAGCTATTCCATATTTTTGCACATATCTTTTAGCAACAAGTTTTTACTTGTATTTGTTGATGCTACCATCGAAATTTTGTTTGATTTTGAATGCCCATTTTTGTCTGATGGGTTTGACACCTTCCGGGAGATCCTCGAGTTCCCAAGTCTAATTCTTGACAATAGACCCAATATCATCTTCACAAGCAAGAATCCATACATTTAATTCCTTTTCTTCTTTGAAATTTATACACACATCATCCAAACACAATAGTAGCTTTTCCTTCAACCTCAGACAACAAAACGTAATCATCAAGATGTTTTGGTCTTGAAATTTCCCTTTGCGATTGGTGCAAAACTACATCAGACCCGTGGGTTCTTGTCTCTTGTTCCTTGTTCATGAGATAAAGTCTCCTCCTTGTCTTTGTCGTCAAATCTAATCACTTCTAGTTCTTGATTATCATCACCATCAGATATAATATATGTCTCACTACCACATATCATAATCTCAAAGGTTCCAACTTGATTCTCCTCAGAAAACTCTGGGATTCCAATTCCAACTCTTCGTTTCATTAAACACAACATCTCTAATTACCACAATCTTTTGAGAAATCAGATCAAGTAGTTGATAAGCCTTAGATCTGGGATCAGTTCCGACATGTACGAATATATGAGATCTATCTTCAAGTTTCTTCAAGTGTGGAACATGAACCTTAGTGTATCTGATGTATCTAAAAATTTGGAGATGAACGAGTCCTGGCTATCTTCGACGAAAGATCTCATATGGTGTCCGATCTTTTATAGCTCTCGTAGCAATTATTATCAAGAGATATGTTGAGAGCCTTACCGCTTCTCTCCAAATATAATTTGACATATGCATATGCTTCATCATGCTTCTTGACAACTCATTAACGGTCTATTACCTTCCTGTAAACTGATGGCTCCATGCTACATTTTTTGAACTTAAGTCTTTTAAGTACTTGATTCAACTTGATGTTCCAAGCTTTTAGTGCTTATTTCAACCCATACAAGGCTTTCTTGAGTCTATAGATTTTGTCTTCACTTCCTTTCACCTTAAAGCCCTCTGGTTGTGTGACATAAATGGTCTACTTAAGATCTCCATTAAGAAATACCATTTTCACGTCAAAATGATCTATCTCCCAGCCATTTGATGCTGATAGATTAATATGAAGCTTAATTGTTCTGAGACTTGCAACCAGTGCAATCACTTGTTTATAAGCTATTCCATATTTTTGCACATATCCTTTAGCAACAAGTTTTGACTTGTATTTGTTGATGCTACCATCGGAATTTTGTTTGATTTTGAATGCCCATTTTAGTCTGATGGGTTTGACACCTTCCGGGAGATCCTCGAGTTCCCAAGTCTAATTCTTGAAAATAGACCCAATATCATCTTCACAAGCAAGAATCCATACATTTAATTCCTTTTCTTCTTTGAAATTTATACACACATCATCCAAACACAATAGTAGATTTTCCTTTAACCTCAGACAACAAAACGTAATCATCAAGATGTTTTGGTCTTGAAATTTCCCTTTGCGATTGGTGCAAAACTACATCAGACCCGTGGGTTCTTGTCTCTTGTTCCTTGTTCATGGGATAAAGTCTCCTCCTTGTCTTTGTCGTCAAATCTAATCTCTTCTAGTTCTTGATTATCATCACCATCAGATATAATATATGTCTCACTACCACATATCATAATCTAAAATGTTCCAACTTGACTCTCCTCAGAAACTCTGGGATTCCAATTCCAACTCTTCGTTTCATTAAACACAACATCTCTAATTACCACAATCTTTTGAGAAATCGGATCAAGTAGTTGATAAGCCTTAGATCTGGGATCAGTTCCGAGATGTACGAATATATGAGATCTATCTTCAAGTTTCTTCAAGTGTGGAACATGAACCTTAGTGTATCTGATGTATCTAAAAATTTGGAGATGAACGAGTCTTGGCTATCTTCGACGAAAGATCTCATATGGTGTCCGATCTTTTATAGCTCTCGTAGCAATTATTATCAAGAGATATGTTGAGTGCCTTACCGCTTCTCTCCAAATATAATTTGGCATATGCATATGCTTCATCATGCTTCTTGACAACTCATTAACGGTCTATTACCTTCCTGTAAACTGATGGCTCCTTGCTACATTTTTCGAACTTAAGTCTTTTAAGTACTAGATTCAACTTGATGTTCCAAGCTTTTAGTGCTTATTTCAACCCATACAAGGCTTTCTTGAGTCTATAGATTTTGTCTTCACTTCCTTTCACCTCAAAGCCCTCTGGTTGTGTGACATAAATTGTCTCCTTAAGATCTCTATTAAGAAATACTGTTTTCACGTCAAAATTATCTATCTCCCAGCCATTTGATGCTGATAGATTAATATGAAGCTTAATTGTTTTGAGATTTGCAACCAGTGCAAACACTTCTTCATAAGTTATTCCATATTTTTGCACATATCTTTTAGCAACAAGGTTTTACTTGTATTTGTTGATGCTACCATCGGAATTTTGTTTGATTTTGAATGCCCATTTTAGTCTGATGGGTTTGACACCTTCCGGGAGATCCTCGAGTTCCCAAGTTTAATTCTTGACAATAGACCCAATATCATCTTCACAAGCAAGAATCCATACATTTAAGTCCTTTTCTTCTTTGAAATTTATACACACATCATCAGAACACAATAGTAGCTTTTCCTTCAACCTCAGACAACAAAACGTAATCATCAAGAAGTTTTGGTCTTGAAATTTCCCTTTGCGATTGGTGCAAAACTACATCAGACCCTTGGGTTCTTGTCTCTTGTTCCCTGTTCATGGGATAAAGTCTCCTCCTTGTCTTTGTCGTCAAATCTAATATCTTCTAGTTATTGATTATCATCACCATCAGATATAATATATGTCTCACTACCACATATCATAATCTCAAAGGTTCCAACTTGACTCTCCTCAGAAACTCTGGGATTCCAATTCCAACTCTTCGTTTCATTAAACACAACATCTCTAATTACCACAATCTTTTGAGAAATCGGATCAAGTAGTTGATAAGCCTTAGATCCGGGATCAGTTCTGAGATGTACGAGTATACGAGAACTGTCTTCAAGTTTCTTCAAGTGTGGAACATGAACCTTAGTGTATCTGATGTATCTAAAAATTTGGAGATGAACGAGTCCTGGCTATCTTCGACGAAAGATCTCATATGGTGTCCGATCTTTTATAGCTCTCGTAGCAATTATTATCAAGAGATATGTTGAGAGCCTTACCGCTTCTCTCCAAATATAATTTGACATATGCATATGCTTCATCATGCTTCTTGACAACTCATTAACGGTCTATTACCTTCCTGTAAACTGATGGCTCCATGCTACATTTTTTGAACTTAAGTCTTTTAAGTACTTGATTCAACTTGATGTTCCAAGCTTTTAGTGCTTATTTCAACCCATACAAGGCTTTCTTGAGTCTATAGATTTTGTCTTCACTTCCTTTCACCTTAAAGCCCTCTGGTTGTGTGACATAAATGGTCTACTTAAGATCTCCATTAAGAAATACCATTTTCACGTCAAAATGATCTATCTCCCAGCCATTTGATGCTGATAGATTAATATGAAGCTTAATTGTTCTGAGACTTGCAACCAGTGCAATCACTTGTTTATAAGCTATTCCATATTTTTGCACATATCCTTTAGCAACAAGTTTTGACTTGTATTTGTTGATGCTACCATCGGAATTTTGTTTGATTTTGAATGCCCATTTTAGTCTGATGGGTTTGACACCTTCCGGGAGATCCTCGAGTTCCCAAGTCTAATTCTTGAAAATAGACCCAATATCATCTTCACAAGCAAGAATCCATACATTTAATTCCTTTTCTTCTTTGAAATTTATACACACATCATCCAAACACAATAGTAGATTTTCCTTTAACCTCAGACAACAAAACGTAATCATCAAGATGTTTTGGTCTTGAAATTTCCCTTTGCGATTGGTGCAAAACTACATCAGACCCGTGGGTTCTTGTCTCTTGTTCCTTGTTCATGGGATAAAGTCTCCTCCTTGTCTTTGTCGTCAAATCTAATCTCTTCTAGTTCTTGATTATCATCACCATCAGATATAATATATGTCTCACTACCACATATCATAATCTAAAATGTTCCAACTTGACTCTCCTCAGAAACTCTGGGATTCCAATTCCAACTCTTCGTTTCATTAAACACAACATCTCTAATTACCACAATCTTTTGAGAAATCGGATCAAGTAGTTGATAAGCCTTAGATCTGGGATCAGTTCCGAGATGTACGAATATATGAGATCTATCTTCAAGTTTCTTCAAGTGTGGAACATGAACCTTAGTGTATCTGATGTATCTAAAAATTTGGAGATGAACGAGTCTTGGCTATCTTCGACGAAAGATCTCATATGGTGTCCGATCTTTTATAGCTCTCGTAGCAATTATTATCAAGAGATATGTTGAGTGCCTTACCGCTTCTCTCCAAATATAATTTGGCATATGCATATGCTTCATCATGCTTCTTGACAACTCATTAACGGTCTATTACCTTCCTGTAAACTGATGGCTCCTTGCTACATTTTTCGAACTTAAGTCTTTTAAGTACTTGATTCAACTTGGTGTTCCAAGCTTTTAGTGCTTATTTCAACCCATACAAGGCTTTCTTGAGTCTATAGAATTTGTCTTCACTTCCTTTCACCTGAAAGCCCTCTGGTTGTGTGACATAAATTGTCTCCTTAAGATCTCCATTAAGAAAACCCGTTTTCACGTCAAAATGATGTATCTCCCAGCCATTTGATGCTGATAGATTAATATGAATCTTAATTGTTTTGAGATTTGCAACCAGTGCAAACACTTCTTCATAAGCTATTCCATATTTTTGCACATATCTTTTAGCAACAAGTTTTTACTTGTATTTGTTGATGCTACCATCGAAATTTTGTTTGATTTTGAATGCCCATTTTAGTCTGATGGGTTTGACACCTTCTGGGAGATCCTCGATTTCCCAAGTCTAATTCCTGACAATAGACCCAATATCATCTTCACAAGCAAGAATCCATACATTTAATTCCTTTTCTTCTTTGAAATTTATACACACATCATCCAAACACAATAGTAGCTTTTCCTTCAACCTCAGACAACAAAACGTAATCATCAAGATGTTTTGGTCTTGAAATTTCCCTTTGCGATTGGTGCAAAACTACATCAGACCCGTGGGTTCTTGTCTCTTGTTCCTTGTTCATGGGATAAAGTCTCCTCCTTGTCTTTGTCGTCAAATCTAATCTCTTCTAGTTCTTGATTATCATCACCATCAGATATAATATATGTCTCACTACCACATATCATAATCTCAAAGGTTCCAACTTGATTCTCCTCAGATACTCTGGGATTCCAATTCCAACTCTTCGTTTCATTAAACACAACATCTCTAATTACCACAATCTTTTGAGAAATCGGATCAAGTAGTTGATAAGCCTTAGATCTGGGATCAGTTCCGACATGTACGAATATATGAGATCTATCTTCAAGTTTCTTCAAGTGTGGAACATGAACCTTAGTGTATCTGATGTATCTAAAAATTTGGAGATGAACGAGTCTTGGCTATCTTCGACGAAAGATCTCATATGGTGTCCGATCTTTTATAGCTCTCGTAGCAATTATTATCAAGAGATATGTTGAGTGCCTTACCGCTTCTCTCCAAATATAATTTGGCATATGCATATGCTTCATCATGCTTCTTGACAACTCATTAACGGTCTATTACCTTCTTGTAAACTGATGGCTCCTTGCTACATTTTTCGAACTTAAGTCTTTTAAGTACTTGATTCAACTTGATGTTCCAAGCTTTTAGTGCTTATTTCAACCCATACAAGGCTTTCTTGAGTCTATAGATTTTGTCTTCACTTCCTTTCACCTCAAAGCCCTCTGGTTGTGTGACATAAATGGTCTCCTTAAGATCTCCATTAAGAAATACCGTTTTCACGTCAAAATGATCTATCTCCCAGCCATTTGATGCTGATAGATTAATATGAAGCTTAATTGTTTTGAGATTTGCAACCAGTGCAATCACTTCTTTATAAGCTATTCCATATTTTTGCACATATCTTTTAGCAACAAGTTTTGACTTTTATTTGTTGATGCTACCATCGGAATTTTGTTTGATTTTGAATGCCCATTTTAGTCTGATGGGTTTGACACCTTCCGGGAGATCCTCGAGTTCCCAAGTCTAATTCTTGAAAATAGACCCAATATCATCTTCACAAGCAAGAATCCATACATTTAATTCCTTTTCTTCTTTGAAATTTATACACACATCATCCAAACACAATAGTAGATTTTCCTTTAACCTCAGACAACAAAACGTAATCATCAAGATGTTTTGGTCTTGAAATTTCCCTTTGCGATTGGTGCACAACTACATCAGACCCGTGGGTTCTTGTCGCTTGTTCCTTGTTCATGGGATAAAGTCTCCTCCTTGTCTTTGTCGTCAAATCTAATCTCTTCTAGTTCTTGATTATCATCACCATCAGATATAATATATGTCTCACTACCACATATCATAATCTCAAATGTTCCAACTTGACTCTCCTCAGAAACTCTGGGATTCCAATTCCAACTCTTCGTTTCATTAAACACAACATCTCTAATTACCACAATCTTTTGAGAAATCGGATCAAGTAGTTGATAAGCCTTAGATCTGGGATCAGTTCCGAGATGTACGAATATATGAGATCTATCTTCAAGTTTCTTCAAGTGTGGAACATGAACCTTAGTGTATCTGATGTATCTAAAAATTTGGAGATGAACGAGTCTTGGCTATCTTCGACGAAAGATCTCATATGGTGTCCGATATTTTATAGCTCTCGTAGCAATTATTATCAAGAGATATGTTGAGTGCCTTACCGCTTCTCTCCAAATATAATTTGGCATATGCATATGCTTCATCATGCTTCTTGACAACTCATTAACGGTCTATTACCTTCCTGTAAACTGATGGCTCCTTGCTACATTTTTCGAACTTATGTCTTTTAAGTACTTGATTCAACTTGATGTTCCAAGCTTTTAGTGCTTATTTCAACCCATACAAGGCTTTCTTGAGTCTATAGAATTTGTCTTCACTTCCTTTCACCTGAAAGCCCTCTGGTTGTGTGACATAAATTGTCTCCTTAAGATCTCCATTAAGAAAACCCGTTTTCACGTCAAAATGATGTATCTCCCAGCCATTTGATGCTGATAGATTAATATGAATCTTAATTGTTTTGAGATTTGCAACCAGTGCAAACACTTCTTCATAAGCTATTCCATATTTTTGCACATATCTTTTAGCAACAAGTTTTTACTTGTATTTGTTGATTCTACCATCGGAATTTTGTTTGATTTTGAATGCCCATTTTAGTCTGATGGGTTTGACACCTTCCGGGAGATCCTCGAGTTCCCAAGTCTAATTCTTGACAATAGACCCAATATCATCTTCACAAGCAAGAATCCATACATTTAATTCCTTTTCTTCTTTGAAATTTATACACACATCATCCAAACACAATAATAGCTTTTCCTTTAACCTCAGACAACAAAACGTAATCATCAAGATGTTTTGGTCTTGAAATTTCCCTTTGCGATTGGTGCAAAACTACATCAGACCCGTGGGTTCTTGTCTCTTGTTCCTTGTTCATGGGATAAAGTCTCCTCCTTGTCTTTGTCGTCAAATCTAATCTCTTCTAGTTCTTGATTATCATCACCATCAGATATAATATATGTCTCACTACCACATATCATAATCTCAAATGTTCCAACTTGACTCTCCTCAGAAACTCTGGGATTCCAATTCCAACTCTTCGTTTCATTAAACACAACATCTCTAATTACCACAATCTTTTGAGAAATCGGATCAAGTAGTTGATAAGCCTTAGATCTGGGATCAGTTCCGAGATGTACGAATATATGAGATCTATCTTCAAGTTTCTTCAAGTGTGGAACATGAACCTTAGTGTATCTGATGTATCTAAAAATTTGGAGATGAACGAGTCTTGGCTATCTTCGACGAAAGATCTCATATGGTGTCCGATATTTTATAGCTCTCGTAGCAATTATTATCAAGAGATATGTTGAGTGCCTTACCGCTTCTCTCCAAATATAATTTGGCATATGCATATGCTTCATCATGCTTCTTGACAACTCATTAACGGTCTATTACCTTCCTGTAAACTGATGGCTCCTTGCTACATTTTTCGAACTTAAGTCTTTTAAGTACTTGATTCAACTTGATGTTCCAAGCGTTTAGTGCTTATTTCAACCCATACAAGGCTTTCTTGAGTCAATAGAATTTGTCTTCACTTCCTTTCACCTGAAAGCCCTCTGGTTGTGTGACATAAATTGTCTCCTTAAGATCTCCATTAAGAAAACCCGTTTTCACGTCAAAATGATGTATCTCCCAGCCATTTGATGCTGATAGATTAATATGAATCTTAATTGTTTTGAGATTTGCAACCAGTGCAAACACTTCTTCATAAGCTATTCCATATTTTTGCACATATCTTTTAGCAACAAGTTTTTACTTGTATTTGTTGATGCTACCATCGGAATTTTGTTTGATTTTGAATACCCATTTTAGTCTGATGGGTTTGACACCTTCCGGGAGATCCTCGAGTTCCCAAGTCTAATTCCTGACAATAGACCCAATATCATCTTCACAAGCAAGAATCCATACATTTAATTCCTTTTCTTCTTTGAAATTTATACACACATCATCCAAACACAATAGTAGCTTTTCCTTCAACCTCAGACAACAAAACGTAATCATCAAGATGTTTTGGTCTTGAAATTTCCCTTTGCGATTGGTGCAAAACTACATCAGACCCGTGGGTTCTTGTCTCTTGTTCCTTGTTCATGGGATAAAGTCTCCTCCTTGTCTTTGTCGTCAAATCTAATCTCTTCTAGTTCTTGATTATCATCACCATCAGATATAATATATGTCTCACTACCACATATCATAATCTCAAAGGTTCCAACTTGATTCTCCTCAGATACTCTGGGATTCCAATTCCAACTCTTCGTTTCATTAAACACAACATCTCTAATTACCACAATCTTTTGAGAAATCGGATCAAGTAGTTGATAAGCCTTAGATCTGGGATCAGTTCCGACATGTACGAATATATGAGATCTATCTTCAAGTTTCTTCAAGTGTGGAACATGAACCTTAGTGTATCTGATGTATCTAGAAATTTGGAGATGAACGAGTCTTGGCTATCTTCGACGAAAGATCTCATATGGTGTCCGATCTTTTATAGCTCTCGTAGCAATTATTATCAAGAGATATGTTGAGTGCCTTACCGCTTCTCTCCAAATATAATTTGGCATATGCATATGCTTCATCATGCTTCTTGACAACTCATTAACGGTCTATTACCTTCCTGTAAACTGATGGCTCCTTGCTACATTTTTCGAACTTAAGTCTTTTAAGTACTTGATTCAACTTGATGTTCCAAGCTTTTAGTGCTTATTTCAACCCATACAAGGCTTTCTTGAGTCTATAGATTTTGTCTTCACTTCCTTTCACCTCAAAGCCCTCTGGTTGTGTGACATAAATGGTCTCCTTAAGATCTCCATTAAGAAATACCGTTTTCACGTCAAAATGATCTATCTCCCAGCCATTTGATGCTGATAGATTAATATGAAGCTTAATTGTTTTGAGATTTGCAACCAGTGCAAACACTTCTTCATAAGCTATTCCATATTTTTGCACATATCTTTTAGCAACAAGTTTTTACTTGTATTTGTTGATGCTACCATCGGAATTTTGTTTGATTTTGAATGCCCATTTTAGTCTGATGGGTTTGACACCTTCCGGGAGATCCTCGAGTTCCCAAGTCTAATTCCTGACAATAGACCCAATATCATCTTCACAAGCAAGAATCCATACATTTAATTCCTTTTCTTCTTTGAAATTTATACACACATCATCCAAACACAATAGTAGCTTTTCCTTCAACCTCAGACAACAAAACGTAATCATCAAGATGTTTTGGTCTTGAAATTTCCCTTTGCGATTGGTGCAAAACTACATCAGACCCGTGGGTTCTTGTCTCTTGTTCCTTGTTCATGGGATAAAGTCTCCTCCTTGTCTTTGTCGTCAAATCTAATCTCTTCTAGTTCTTGATTATCATCACCATCAGATATAATATATGTCTCACTACCACATATCATAATCTCAAAGGTTCCAACTTGACTCTCCTCAGAAACTCTGGGATTCCAATTCCAACTCTTCGTTTCATTAAACACAACATCTCTAATTACCACAATCTTTTGAGAAATCGGATCAAGTAGTTGATAAGCCTTAGATCTGGGATCAGTTCCGAGATGTACGAATATATGAGATCTATCTTCAAGTTTCTTCAAGTGTGGAACATGAACCTTAGTGTATCTGATGTATCTAAAAATTTGGAGATGAACGAGTCTTGGCTATCTTCGACGAAAGATCTCATATGGTTTCCGATCTTTTATAGCTCTCGTAGCAATTATTATCAAGAGATATGTTGAGTGCCTTACCGCTTCTCTCCAAATATAATTTGGCATATGCATATGCTTCATCATGCTTCTTGACAACTCATTAACGGTCTATTACCTTCCTGTAAACTGATGGCTCCTTGCTACATTTTTCGAACTTAAGTCTTTTAAGTACTTGATCCAACTTGATGTTCCAAGCTTTTAGTGCGTATTTCAACCCATACAAGGCTTTCTTGAGTCTATAGATTTTGTCTTCACTTCCTTTCACCTCAAAGCCCTCTGGTTGTGTGACATAAATGGTCTCCTTAAGATCTCCATTAAGAAATACCGTTTTCACGTCAAAATGATCTATCTCCCAGCCATTTGATGCTGATAGATTAATATGAAGCTTAATTGTTTTGAGATTTGCAACCAGTGCAAACACTTCTTCATAAGCTATTCCATATTTTTGCACATATCTTTTAGCAACAAGTTTTTACTTGTATTTGTTGATGCTACCATCGGAATTTTGTTTGATTTTGAATACCCATTTTAGTCTGATGGGTTTGACACCTTCCGAGAGATCCTCGAGTTCCCAAGTCTAATTCCTGACAATAGACCCAATATCATCTTCACAAGCAAGAATCCATACATTTAATTCCTTTTCTTCTTTGAAATTTATACACACATCATCCAAACACAATAGTAGCTTTTCCTTCAACCTCAGACAACAAAACATAATCATCAAGATGTTTTGGTCTTGAAATTTCCCTTTGCGATTGGTGCAAAACTACATCAGACCCGTGGGTTCTTGTCTCTTGTTCCTTGTTCATGGGATAAAGTCTCCTCCTTGTCTTTGTCGTCAAATCTAATCTCTTCTAGTTCTTGATTATCATCACCATCAGATATAATATATGTCTCACTACCACATATCATAATCTCAAAGGTTCCAACTTGACTCTCCTCAGAAACTCTGGGATTCCAATTCCAACTCTTCGTTTCATTAAACACAACATCTCTAATTACCACAATCTTTTGAGAAATCGGATCAAGTAGTTTATAAGCCTTAGATCTGGGATCAGTTCCGACATGTACGAATATATGAGATCTATCTTCAAGTTTCTTCAAGTGTGGAACATGAACCTTAGTGTATCTGATGTATCTAAAAATTTGGAGATGAACGAGTCTTGGCTATCTTCGACGAAAGATCTCATATGGTGTCCGATCTTTTATAGCTCTCGTAGCAATTATAATCAAGAGATATGTTGAGTGCCTTACCGCTTCTCTCCAAATATAATTTGGCATATGCATATGCTTCATCATGCTTCTTGACAACTCATTAACGGTCTATTACCTTCCTGTAAACTGATGGCTCCTTGCTACATTTTTCGAATTTAAGTCTTTTAAGTACTTGATTCAACTTGATGTTCCATGCTTTTAGTGCTTATTTCAACCCATACAAGGCTTTCTTGAGTCTATAGATTTTGTCTTCACTTCCTTTTACCTCAAAGCCCTCTGGTTGTGTGACATAAATGGTCTCCTTAAGATCTCCATTAAGAAATACCGTTTTCACGTCAAAATGATCTATCTCCCAGCCATTTGATGCTGATAGATTAATATGAAGCTTAATTATTTTGAGATTTGCAACCAGTGCAAACACTTCTTCATAAGCTATTCCATATTTTTGCACATATCTTTTAGCAACAAGTTTTTACTTGTATTTGTTGATGCTACCATCGGAATTTTGTTTGATTTTGAATGCCCATTTTAGTCTGATGGGTTTGACACCTTCCGGGAGATCCTCGAGTTCCCAAGTCTAATTCTTGACAATAGACCCAATATCATCTTCACAAGCAAGAATCCATACATTTAATTCCTTTTCTTCTTTGAAATTTATACACACATCATCCAAACACAATAGTAGCTTTTCCTTCAACCTCAGACAACAAAACGTAATCATCAAGATGTTTTGGTCTTGAAATTTCCCTTTGCGATTGGTGCAAAACTACATCAGACCCTTGGGTTCTTGTCTCTTGTTCCCTGTTCATGGGATAAAGTCTCCTCCTTGTCTTTGTCGTCAAATCTAATCTGTTCTAGTTATTGATTATCATCACCATCAGATATAATATATGTCTCACTACCACATATCATAATCTCAAAGGTTCTAACTTGACTCTCCTCAGAAACTCTGGGATTCCAATTCCAACTCTTCGTTTCATTAAACAGAACATCTCTAATTACCACAATCTTTTGAGAAATCGGATCAAGTAGTTGATAAGCCTTAGATCTGGGATCAGTTCCGACATGTACGAATATATGAGATCTATCTTCAAGTTTCTTCAAGTGTGGAACATGAACCTTAGTGTATCTGATGTGTCTAAAAATTTGGAGATGAACGAGTCTTGGCTATCTTCGACGAAAGATCTCATATGGTGTCCGATCTTTTATAGCTCTCGTAGCAATTATTATCAAGAGATATGTTGAGTGCCTTACCGCTTCTCTCCAAATATAATTTGGCATATGCATATGCTTCATCATGCTTCTTGACAACTCATTAACGGTTTATTACCTTCCTGTAAACTGATGGCTCCTTGCTACATTTTTCGAACTTAAGTCTTTTAAGTACTTGATTCAACTTGATGTTCCAAGCTTTTAGTGCTTATTTCAACCCATACAAGGCTTTCTTGAGTCTATAGATTTTTTCTTCACTTCCTTTCACCTCAAAGCCCTCTGGTTGTGTGACATAAATGGTCTCCTTAAGATCTCCATTAAGAAATACCGTTTTCACGTCAAAATGATCTATCTCCCAGCCATTTGATGCTGATAGATTAATATGAAGCTTAATTGTTTTGAGATTTACAACCAGTGCAAACACTTCTTCATAAGCTATTCCATATTTTTGCACATATCTTTTAGCAACAAGTTTTTACTTGTATTTGTTGATGCTACCATCGGAATTTTGTTTGATTTTGAATGCCCATTTTAGTCTGATGGGTTTGACACCTTCCAGGAGATCCTCGAGTTCCCAAGTCTAATTCCTGACAATAGACCCAATATCATCTTCACAAGCAAGAATCCATACATTTAATTCCTTTTCTTCTTTGAAATTTATACACACATCATCCAAACACAATAGTAGCTTTTCCTTCAACCTCAGACAACAAAACGTAATCATCAAGATGTTTTGGTCTTGAAATTTCCCTTTGCGATTGGTGCAAAACTACATCAGACCCGTGGGTTCTTGTCTCTTGTTCCTTGTTCATGGGATAAAGTCTCCTCCTTGTCTTTGTCGTCAAATCTAATCTCTTCTAGTTCTTGATTATCATCACCATCAGATATAATATATGTCTCACTACCACATATCATAATCTCAAAGGTTCCAACTTGACTCTCCTCAGAAACTCTGGGATTCCAATTCCAACTCTTCGTTTCATTAAACACAACATCTCTAATTACCACAATCTTTTGAGAAATCGGATCAAGTAGTTGATAAGCCTTAGATCCAGGATCAGTTTCGAGATGTACAAGTATACGAGAACTATCTTCAAGTTTCTTCAAGTGTGGAACATGAACCTTAGTGTATCTGATGAATCTAAAAATTTGGAGATGAACGAGTCTTGGCTATCTTCGACGAAAGATCTCATATGGTGTCCGATCTTTTATAGCTCTCGTAGCAATTATTATCAAGAGATATGTTGAGGTCCTTACCGCTTCTCTCCAAATATAATTTGGCATATGCATATGCTTCATCATGCTTCTTGACAACTCATTAACGGTCTATTACCTTCTTGTAAACTGATGGCTCCATGCTACATTTTTTGAACTTAAGTCTTTTAAGTACTTGATTCAACTTGATGTTCCAAGCTTTTAGTGCTTATTTCAACCCATACTAGGCTTTCTTGGGTCTATAGATTTTGTCTTCACTTCCTTTCACCTGAAAGCCCTCTGGTTGTGTGACATAAATTGTCTCCTTAAGATCTCCATTGAGAAAAACTGTTTTCACGTCAAAATAATGTATCTCCCAGCCATTTGATGCTGATAGATTAATATGAAGCTTAATTGTTTTGAGATTTGCAACCAGTGCAAACACTTCTTCATAAGCTATTCCATATTTTTGCACATATCTTTTAGCAACAAGTTTTTACTTGTATTTGTTGATGCTACCATCAGAATTTTGTTTGATTTTGAATGCCCATTTTAGTCTGATGGGTTTGACACCTTCCGGGAGATCCTCGAGTTCCCAAGTCTAATTCTTGACAATAGACCCAATATCATCTTCACAAGCAAGAGTCCATACATTTAAGTCCTTTTCTTCTTTGAAATTTATACACACATCATCAGAATACAATAGTAGCTTTTCCTTCAACCTCAGACAACAAAACGTAATCATCAAGATGTTTTGGTCTTGAAATTTCCCTTTGCAATTGGTGCAAAACTACATCAGACCCGTGGGTTCTTGTCTCTTGTTCCTTGTTCATGGGATAAAGTCTCCTCCTTGTCTTTGTCGTCAAATCTAATCTCTTCTAGTTCTTGATTATCATCACCATCAGATATAATATATGTCTCACTACCACATATCATAATCTCAAAGGTTCCAACTTGACTCTCCTCAGAAACTCTGGGATTCCAATTCCAACTCTTCGTTTCATTAAACACAACATCTCTAATTACCACAATCTTTTGAGAAATCGGATCAAGTAGTTGATAAGCCTTAGATCTGGGATCAGTTCCGAGATGTACGAATATATGAGATCTATCTTCAAGTTTCTTCAAGTGTGGAACATGAACCTTAGTGTATCTGATGTATCTAAAAATTTGGAGATGAACGAGTCTTGGCTATCTTCGACGAAAGATCTCATATGGTGTCCAATCTTTTATAGCTCTCGTAGCAATTATTATCAAGAGATATGTTGAGTGCCTTACCGCTTCTCTCCAAATATAATTTGACATATGCATATGCTTCATCATGCTTCTTGACAACTCATTAACGGTCTATTACCTTCTTGTAAACTGATGGCTCCTTGCTACATTTTTCGAACTTAAGTCTTTTAAGTACTTGATTCAACTTGATGTTCCAAGCTTTTAGTGCTTATTTCAACCCATACAAGGCTTTCTTGAGTCTATAGATTTTGTCTTCACTTCCTTTCACCTCAAAGCCCTCTGGTTGTGTGACATAAATGGTCTCCTTAAGATCTCCATTAAGAAATACCGTTTTCACGTCAAAATGATCTATCTCCCAGCCATTTGATGCTGATAGAATAATATGAAGCTTAATTGTTTTGAGATTTGCAACCAGTGCAAACACTTCTTCATAAGCTATTCCATATTTTTGCACATATCTTTTAGCCACAAGTTTTTACTTGTATTTGTTGATGCTACCATCGGAATTTTGTTTGATTTTGAATGCCCATTTTAGTCTGATGGGTTTGACACCTTCCGGGAGATCCTCGAGTTCCCAAGTCTAATTCTTGACAATAGACCCAATATCATCTTCACAAGCAAGAATCCATACATTTAATTCCTTTTCTTCTTTGAAATTTATACACACATCATCCAAACACAATAGTAGCTTTTCCTTCAACCTCAGACAACAAAACGTAATCATCAAGATGTTTTGGTCTTGAAATTTCCCTTTGCGATTGGTGCAAAACTACATCAGACCCGTGGGTTCTTGTCTCTTGTTCCTTGTTCATGGGATAAAGTCTCCTCCTTGTCTTTGTCGTCAAATCTAATCTCTTCTAGTTCTTGATTATCATCACCATCAGATATAATATATGTCTCACTACCACATATCATAATCTCAAAGGTTCCAACTTGACTCTCCTCAGAAACTCTGGGATTCCAATTCCAACTCTTCGTTACATTAAACACAACATCTCTAATTACCACAATCTTTTGAGAAATCGGATCAAGTAGTTGATAAGCCTTAGATCTGGGATTAGTTCCGACATGTACGAATATATGAGATCTATCTTCAAGTTTCTTCAAGTGTGGAACATGAACCTTAGTGTATCTGATGTATCTAAAAATTTGGAGATGAACGAGTCTTGGCTATCTTCGACGAAAGATCTCATATGGTGTCCGATCTTTAATAGCTCTCATAGCAATTATTATCAAGAGATATGTTGAGTGCCTTACCGCTTCTCTCCAAATATAATTTGCCATATGCATATGCTTCATCATGCTTCTTGACAACTCATTAACGGTCTATTACCTTCTTGTAAACTGATGGCTCCTTGCTACATTTTTCGAACTTAAGTCTTTTAAGTACTTGATTCAACTTGATGTTCCAAGCTTTTAGTGCTTATTTCAACCCATACAAGGCTTTCTTGAGTCTATAGATTTTGTCTTCACTTCCTTTCACCTCAAAGCCCTCTGGTTGTGTGACATAAATGGTCTCCTTAAGATCTCCATTAAGAAATACCGTTTTCACGTCAAAATGATCTATCTCCCAGCCATTTGATGCTGATAGATTAATATGAAGCTTAATTGTTTTGAGATTTACAACCAGTGCAAACACTTCTTCATAAGCTATTCCATATTTTTGCACATATCTTTTAGCAACAAGTTTTTACTTGTATTTGTTGATGCTACCATCGGAATTTTGTTTGATTTTGAATGCCCATTTTAGTCTGATGGGTTTGACACCTTCCGGGAGATCCTCGAGTTCCCAAGTGTAATTCTTGACAATAGACCCAATATCATCTTCACAAGCAAGAATCCATACATTTAATTCCTTTTCTTCTTTCAAATTTATACACACATCATCCAAACACAATAGTAGCTTTTCCTTCAACCTCAGACAACAAAACGTAATCATCAAGATGTTTTGGTCTTGAAATTTCCCTTTGCGATTGGTGCAAAACTACATCAGACCCTTGGGTTCTTCTCTCTTGTTCCCTGTTCATGGGATAAAGTCTCCTCCTTGTCTTTGTCGTCAAATCTAATCTCTTCTAGTTATTGATTATCATCACCATCAGATATAATATATGTCTCACTACCACATATCATAATCTCAAAGGTTCCAACTTGACTCTCCTCAGAAACTCTGGGATTCCAATTCCAACTCTTCGTTTCATTAAACACAACATCTCTAATTACCACAATCTTTTGAGAAATCGGATCAAGTAGTTGATAAGCCTTAGATCCGGGATCAGTTCCGAGATGTACGAGTATACGAGAACTGTCTTCAACTTTCTTCAAGTGTGGAACATGAACCTTAGTGTATCTGATGTATCTAAAAATTTGGAGATGAACGAGTCTTGGCTATCTTCGACGAAAGATCTCATATGGTGTCCAATCTTTTATAGCTCTCGTAGCAATTATTATCAAGAGATATGTTGAGTGCCTTACCGCTTCTCTCCAAATATAATTTGACATATGCATATGCTTCATCATGCTTCTTGACAACTCATTAACGGTCTATTACCTTCCTGTAAACTGATGGCTCCTTGCTACATTTTTCGAACTTAAGTCTTTTAAGTACTTGATTCAACTTGATGTTCCAAGCTTTTAGTGCTTATTTCAACCCATACAAGGCTTTCTTGAGTCTATAGATTTTGTCTTCACTTCCTTTCACCTCAAAGCCCTCTGGTTGTGTGACATAAATGGTCTCCTTAAGATCTCCATTAAGAAATACCGTTTTCACGTCAAAATGATCTATCTCCCAGCCATTTGATGCTGATAGATTAATATGAAGCTTAATTGTTTTGAGAATTACAACCAGTGCAAACACTTCTTCATAAGCTATTCCATATTTTTGCACATATCTTTTAGCAACAAGTTTTTACTTGTATTTGTTGATGCTACCATCGGAATTTTGTTTGATTTTGAATGCCCATTTTAGTCTGATGGGTTTGACACCTTCCGGGAGATCCTCGAGTTCCCAAGTCTAATTCTTGACAATAGACCCAATATCATCTTCACAAGCAAGAATCCATACATTTAATTCCTTTTCTTCTTTCAAATTTATACACACATCATCCAAACACAATAGTAGCTTTTCCTTCAACCTCAGACAACAAAACGTAATCATCAAGATGTTTTGGTCTTGAAATTTCCCTTTGCGATTGGTGCAAAACTACATCAGACCCTTGGGTTCTTCTCTCTTGTTCCCTGTTCATGGGATAAAGTCTCCTCCTTGTCTTTGTCGTCAAATCTAATCTCTTCTAGTTATTGATTATCATCACCATCAGATATAATATATGTCTCACTACCACATATCATAATCTCAAAGGTTCCAACTTGACTCTCCTCAGAAACTCTGGGATTCCAATTCCAACTCTTCGTTTCATTAAACACAACATCTCTAATTACCACAATCTTTTGAGAAATCGGATCAAGTAGTTGATAAGCCTTAGATCCGGGATCAGTTCCGAGATGTACGAGTATACGAGAACTGTCTTCAACTTTCTTCAAGTGTGGAACATGAACCTTAGTGTATCTGATGTATCTAAAAATTTGGAGATGAACGAGTCTTGGCTATCTTCGACGAAAGATCTCATATGGTGTCCAATCTTTTATAGCTCTCGTAGCAATTATTATCAAGAGATATGTTGAGTGCCTTACCGCTTCTCTCCAAATATAATTTGACATATGCATATGCTTCATCATGCTTCTTGACAACTCATTAACGGTCTATTACCTTCCTGTAAACTGATGGCTCCATGCTACATTTTTTGAACTTAAGTCTTTTAAGTACTTGATTCAACTTGATGTTCCAAGCTTTTAGTGCTTATTTCAACCCATACAAGGCTTTCTTGAGTCTATAGATTTTGTCTTCACTTCCTTTCACCTTAAAGCCCTCTGGTTGTGTGACATAAATGGTCTACTTAAGATCTCCATTAAGAAATACCATTTTCACATCAAAATGATCTATCTCCCAGCCATTTGATACTGATAGATTAATATGAAGCTTAATTGTTCTGAGACTTGCAACCAGTGCAATCACTTCTTTATAAGCTATTCCATATTTTTGCACATATCCTTTAGCAACAAGTTTTTACTTGTATTTGTTGATGCTACCATCGGAATTTTGTTTGATTTTGAATGCCCATTTTAGTCTGATGGGTTTGACACCTTCCGGGAGATCCTCGAGTTCCCAAGTCTAATTCTTGACAATAGACCCAATATCATCTTCACAAGCAAGAATCCATACATTTAATTCCTTTTCTTCTTTGAAATTTATACACACATCATCCAAACACAATAGTAGCTTTTCCTTCAACCTCAGACAACAAAACGTAATCATCAAGATGTTTTGGTCTTGAAATTTCCCTTTGCGATTGGTGCAAAACTACATCAGACCCGTGGGTTCTTGTCTCTTGTTCCTTGTTCATGGGATAAAGTCTCCTCCTTGTCTTTGTCGTCAAATCTAATCTCTTCTAGTTCTTGATTATCATCACCATCAGATATAATATATGTCTCACTACCACATATCATAATCTCAAAGGTTCCAACTTGACTCTCCTCAGAAACTCTGGGATTCCAATTCCAACTCTTCGTTTCATTAAACACAACATCTCTAATTACCACAATCTTTTGAGAAATCGGATCAAGTAGTTGATAAGCCTTAGATCTGGGATCAGTTCCGACATGTACGAATATATGAGATCTATCTTCAAGTTTCTTCAAGTGTGGAACATGAACCTTAGTGTATCTGATGTATCTAAAAATTTGGAGATGAACGAGTCTTGGCTATCTTCGATGAAAGATCTCATATGGTGTCCGATCTTTAATAGCTCTCGTAGCAATTATTATCAAGAGATATGTTGAGTGCCTTACCGCTTCTCTCCAAATATAATTTGCCATATGCATATGCTTCATCATGCTTCTTGACAACTCATTAACGGTCTATTACCTTCTTGTAAATTGATGGCTCCTTGCTACATTTTTCGAACTTAAGTCTTTTAAGTACTTGATTCAACTTGATGTTCCAAGCTTTTAGTGCTTATTTCAACCCATACAAGGCTTTCTTGAGTCTATAGATTTTGTCTTCACTTCTTTCACCTCAAAGCCCTCTGGTTGTGTGACATAAATGGTCTCCTTAAGATCTCCATTAAGAAATACCGTTTTCACGTCAAAATGATCTATCTCCCAGCCATTTGATGCTGATAGATTAATATGAAGCTTAATTGTTTTGAGATTTGCAACCAGTGCAAACACTTCTTCATAAGCTATTCCATATTTTTGCACATATCTTTTACAAACAAGTTTTTACTTGTATTTGTTGATGCTACATCGGAATTTTGTTTGATTTTGAATGCCCATTTTAGTCTGATGGGTTTTGACACCTTCCGGGAGATCCTCGAGTTCCCAAGTCTAATTCTTGACAATAAGACCCAATATCATCTTCACAAGCAAGAATCCATACATTAATTCCTTTTCTTCTTTGAAATTTATACACACATCATCCAAACACAATAGTAGCTTTTCCTTCAACCTCAGACAACAAAACGTAATCATCAAGATGTTTTGGTCTTGAATTTCCCCTTTGCGATTGGTGCAAAACTACATCAGACCCGTGGGTTCTTGTCTCTTGTTCCTTGTTCATGGGATAAAGTCTCCTCCTTGTCTTTGTCGTCAAATCAAATCTCTTCTAGTTCTTGATTATCATCACCATCAGATATAATATATGTCTCACTACCACATATCATAATCTCAAAGGTTCCAACTTGACTCTCCTCAGAAACTCTGGGATTCCAATTCCAACTCTTCGTTTCATTAAACACAACATCTCTAATTACCACAATCTTTTGAGAAATCGGATCAAGTAGTTGATAAGCCTTAGATCTGGGATCAGTTCCGACATGTACGAATATATGAGATCTATCTTCAAGTTTCTTCAAGTGTGGAACATGAACCTTAGTGTATCTGATGTATCTAAAAATTTGGAGATGAACGAGTCTTGGCTATCTTCGACGAAAGATCTCATATGGTGTCCGATCTTTAATAGCTCTCGTAGCAATTATTATCAAGAGATATGTTGAGTGCCTTACCGTTCTCTCCAAATATAATTTGGCATATGCATATGCTTCATCATGCTTCTTAACAACTCATTAACGGTCTATTACCTTCCTGTAAACTGATGGCTCCTTGCTACATTTTTCGAACTTAAGTCTTTTAAGTACTTGATTCAACTTGATGTTCCAAGCTTTTAGTGCTTATTTCAACCCATACAAGGCTTTCTTGAGTCTATAGATTTTATCTTCACTTTTCCTGTCACCTGAAAGCCCTCTGGTTGTGTGACATAAATTGTCTCCTTAAGATCTCCATTAAGAAAACCCGTTTTCACGTCAAAATGATCTATCTCCCAGCCATTTGATGCTGATAGATTAATATGAAGCTTAATTGTTTTGAGATTTGCAACCAGTGCAAACACTTCTTCATAAGCTATTCCATATTTTTGCACATATCTTTTAGCAACAAGTTTTTACTTGTATTTGTTGATGCTACCATCGGAATTTTGTTTGATTTTGAATGCCCATTTTAGTCTGATGGGTTTGACACCTTCCGGGAGATCCTTGAGTTCCCAAGTATAATTCTTGACAATAGACCCAATATCATCTTCACAAGCAAGAATCCATACATTTAATTCCTTTTCTTCTTTGAAATTTATACACACATCATCCAAACACAATAGTATCTTTTCCTTCAACCTCAGACAACAAAACGTAATCATCAAGATGTTTTGGTCTTGAAATTTCCCTTTGCGATTGGTGCAAAACTACATCAGACCCGTGGGTTCTTGTCTCTTGTTCCTTGTTCATGGGATAAAGTCTCCTCCTTGTCTTTGTCGTCAAATCTAATCTCTTCTAGTTCTTGATTATCATCACCATCAGATATAATATATGTCTCACTACCACATATCATAATCTCAGAGGTTCCAACTTGACTCTCCTCGGAAACTCTGGGATTCCAATTCCAACTCTTCGTTTCATTAAACACAACATCTCTAATTACCACAATCTTTTGAGAAATCGGATCAAGTAGTTGATAAGCCTTAGATCCGGGATCAGTTCCGAGATGTACGAGTATACGAGAACTATCTTCAAGTTTCTTCAAGTGTGGAACATGAACCTTAGTGTATCTGATGTATCTAAAAATTTGGAGATGAACGAGTCTTGGCTATCTTCGACGAAAGATCTCATATGGTGTCCGATCTTTTATAGCTCTCGTAGCAATTATTATCAAGAGATATGTTGAGTGCCTTACCGCTTCTCTCCAAATATAATTTGACATATGCATATGCTTCATCATGCTTCTTGACAACTCATTAACGGTCTATTACCTTCCTGTAAACTGATGGCTCCATGCTACATTTTTTGAACTTAAGTCTTTTAAGTACTTGATTCAACTTGATGTTCCAAGCTTTTAGTGCTTATTTCAACCCATACAAGGCTTTCTTGAGTCTATAGATTTTGTCTTCACTTCCTTTCACCTGAAAGCCCTCTGGTTGTGTGACATAAATTGTCTCCTTAAGATCTCCATTAAGAAAACCCGTTTTCACGTCAAAATGATGTATCTCCCAGCCATTTGATGCTGATAGATTAATATGAAGCTTAATTGTTTCGAGATTTGCAACCAGTGCAAACACTTCTTCATAAGCTATTCCATATTTTTGCACATATCTTTTAGCAACAAGTTTTTACTTGTATTTGTTGATGCTACCATCGGAATTTTGTTTGATTTTGAATGCCCATTTTAGTCTGATGGGTTTGACACCTTCCGGGAGATCCTCGAGTTCCCAAGTCTAATTCTTGACAATAGACCCAATATCATCTTCACAAGCAAGAATCCATACATTTAATTCCTTTTCTTCTTTGAAATTTATACACACATCATCCAAACACAATAGTAGCTTTTCCTTCAACCTCAGACAACAAAACGTAATCATCAAGATGTTTTGGTCTTGAAATTTCCCTTTGCGATTGGTGCAAAACTACATCAGACCCGTGGGTTCTTGTCTCTTGTTCCTTGTTCATGGGAAAAAGTCTCCTCCTTGTCTTTGTCGTCAAATCTAATCTCTTCTAGTTCTTGATTATCATCACCATCAGATATAATATATGTCTCACTACCACATATCATAATCTCAGAGGTTCCAACTTGACTCTCCTCGGAAACTCTGGGATTCCAATTCCAACTCTTCGTTTCATTAAACACAACATCTCTAATTACCACAATCTTTTGAGAAATCGGATCAAGTAGTTGATAAGCCTTAGATCCGGGATCAGTTCCGAGATGTACGAGTATACGAGAACTATCTTCAAGTTTCTTCAAGTGTGGAACATGAACCTTAGTGTATCTGATGTATCTAAAAATTTGGAGATGAACGAGTCTTGGCTATCTTCGACGAAAGATCTCATATGGTGTCCGATCTTTTATAGCTCTCGTAGCAATTATTATCAAGAGATATGTTGAGTGCCTTACCGCTTCTCTCCAAATATAATTTGACATATGCATATGCTTCATCATGCTTCTTGACAACTCATTAACGGTCTATTACCTTCCTGTAAACTGATGGCTCCATGCTACATTTTTTGAACTTAAGTCTTTTAAGTACTTGATTCAACTTGATGTTCCAAGCTTTTAGTGCTTATTTCAACCCATACAAGGCTTTCTTGAGTCTATAGATTTTGTCTTCACTTCCTTTCACCTGAAAGCCCTCTGGTTGTGTGACATAAATTGTCTCCTTAAGATCTCCATTAAGAAAACCCGTTTTCACGTCAAAATGATGTATCTCCCAGCCATTTGATGCTGATAGATTAATATGAAGCTTAATTGTTTCGAGATTTGCAACCAGTGCAAACACTTCTTCATAAGCTATTCCATATTTTTGCACATATCTTTTAGCAACAAGTTTTTACTTGTATTTGTTGATGCTACCATCGGAATTTTGTTTGATTTTGAATGCCCATTTTAGTCTGATGGGTTTGACACCTTCCGGGAGATCCTTGAGTTCCCAAGTATAATTCTTGACAATAGACCCAATATCATCTTCACAAGCAAGAATCCATACATTTAATTCCTTTTCTTCTTTGAAATTTATACACACATCATCCAAACACAATAGTATCTTTTCCTTCAACCTCAGACAACAAAACGTAATCATCAAGATGTTTTGGTCTTGAAATTTCCCTTTGCGATTGGTGCAAAACTACATCAGACCCGTGGGTTCTTGTCTCTTGTTCCTTGTTCATGGGATAAAGTCTCCTCCTTGTCTTTGTCGTCAAATCTAATCTCTTCTAGTTCTTGATTATCATCACCATCAGATATAATATATGTCTCACTACCACATATCATAATCTCAGAGGTTCCAACTTGACTCTCCTCGGAAACTCTGGGATTCCAATTCCAACTCTTCGTTTCATTAAACACAACATCTCTAATTACCACAATCTTTTGAGAAATCGGATCAAGTAGTTGATAAGCCTTAGATCCGGGATCAGTTCCGAGATGTACGAGTATACGAGAACTATCTTCAAGTTTCTTCAAGTGTGGAACATGAACCTTAGTGTATCTGATGTATCTAAAAATTTGGAGATGAACGAGTCTTGGCTATCTTCGACGAAAGATCTCATATGGTGTCCGATCTTTTATAGCTCTCGTAGCAATTATTATCAAGAGATATGTTGAGTGCCTTACCGCTTCTCTCCAAATATAATTTGACATATGCATATGCTTCATCATGCTTCTTGACAACTCATTAACGGTCTATTACCTTCCTGTAAACTGATGGCTCCATGCTACATTTTTTGAACTTAAGTCTTTTAAGTACTTGATTCAACTTGATGTTCCAAGCTTTTAGTGCTTATTTCAACCCATACAAGGCTTTCTTGAGTCTATAGATTTTGTCTTCACTTCCTTTCACCTGAAAGCCCTCTGGTTGTGTGACATAAATTGTCTCCTTAAGATCTCCATTAAGAAAACCCGTTTTCACGTCAAAATGATGTATCTCCCAGCCATTTGATGCTGATAGATTAATATGAAGCTTAATTGTTTCGAGATTTGCAACCAGTGCAAACACTTCTTCATAAGCTATTCCATATTTTTGCACATATCTTTTAGCAACAAGTTTTTACTTGTATTTGTTGATGCTACCATCGGAATTTTGTTTGATTTTGAATGCCCATTTTAGTCTGATGGGTTTGACACCTTCCGGGAGATCCTCGAGTTCCCAAGTCTAATTCTTGACAATAGACCCAATATCATCTTCACAAGCAAGAATCCATACATTTAATTCCTTTTCTTCTTTGAAATTTATACACACATCATCCAAACACAATAGTAGCTTTTCCTTCAACCTCAGACAACAAAACGTAATCATCAAGATGTTTTGGTCTTGAAATTTCCCTTTGCGATTGGTGCAAAACTACATCAGACCCGTGGGTTCTTGTCTCTTGTTCCTTGTTCATGGGAAAAAGTCTCCTCCTTGTCTTTGTCGTCAAATCTAATCTCTTCTAGTTCTTGATTATCATCACCATCAGATATAATATATGTCTCACTACCACATATCATAATCTCAGAGGTTCCAACTTGACTCTCCTCGGAAACTCTGGGATTCCAATTCCAACTCTTCGTTTCATTAAACACAACATCTCTAATTACCACAATCTTTTGAGAAATCGGATCAAGTAGTTGATAAGCCTTAGATCCGGGATCAGTTCCGAGATGTACGAGTATACGAGAACTATCTTCAAGTTTCTTCAAGTGTGGAACATGAACCTTAGTGTATCTGATGTATCTAAAAATTTGGAGATGAACGAGTCTTGGCTATCTTCGACGAAAGATCTCATATGGTGTCCGATCTTTTATAGCTCTCGTAGCAATTATTATCAAGAGATATGTTGAGTGCCTTACCGCTTCTCTCCAAATATAATTTGACATATGCATATGCTTCATCATGCTTCTTGACAACTCATTAACGGTCTATTACCTTCCTGTAAACTGATGGCTCCATGCTACATTTTTTGAACTTAAGTCTTTTAAGTACTTGATTCAACTTGATGTTCCAAGCTTTTAGTGCTTATTTCAACCCATACAAGGCTTTCTTGAGTCTATAGATTTTGTCTTCACTTCCTTTCACCTGAAAGCCCTCTGGTTGTGTGACATAAATTGTCTCCTTAAGATCTCCATTAAGAAAACCCGTTTTCACGTCAAAATGATGTATCTCCCAGCCATTTGATGCTGATAGATTAATATGAAGCTTAATTGTTTCGAGATTTGCAACCAGTGCAAACACTTCTTCATAAGCTATTCCATATTTTTGCACATATCTTTTAGCAACAAGTTTTTACTTGTATTTGTTGATGCTACCATCGGAATTTTGTTTGATTTTGAATGCCCATTTTAGTCTGATGGGTTTGACACCTTCCGGGAGATCCTCGAGTTCCCAAGTCTAATTCTTGACAATAGACCTAATATCATCTTCACAAGCAAGAATCCATACATTTAATTCCTTTTCTTCTTTGAAACTTATACACACATCATCCAAACACAATAGTAGCTTTTCCTTCAACCTCAGACAACAAAACGTAATCATCAAGATGTTTTGGTCTTGAAATTTCCCTTTGCGATTGGTGCAAAACTACATCAGACCCGTGGGTTCTTGTCTCTTGTTCCTTGTTCATGGGATAAAGTCTCCTCCTTGTCTTTGTCGTCAAATCTAATCTCTTCTAGTTCTTGATTATCATCACCATCAGATATAATATATGTCTCACTACCACATATCATAATCTCAGAGGTTCCAACTTGACTCTCCTCGGAAACTCTGGGATTCCAATTCCAACTCTTCGTTTCATTAAACACAACATCTCTAATTACCACAATCTTTTGAGAAATCGGATCAAGTAGTTGATAAGCCTTAGATCCGGGATCAGTTCCGAGATGTACGAGTATACGAGAACTATCTTCAAGTTTCTTCAAGTGTGGAACATGAACCTTAGTGTATCTGATGTATCTAAAAATTTGGAGATGAACGAGTCTTGGCTATCTTCGACGAAAGATCTCATATGGTGTCCGATCTTTTATAGCTCTCGTAACAATTATTATCAAGAGATATGTTGAGTGCCTTACCGCTTCTCTCCAAATATAATTTGACATATGCATATGCTTCATCATGCTTCTTGACAACTCATTAACGGTCTATTACCTTCCTGTAAACTGATGGCTCCATGCTACATTTTTTGAACTTAAGTCTTTTAAGTACTTGATTCAACTTGATGTTCCAAGCTTTTAGTGCTTATTTCAACCCATACAAGGCTTTCTTGAGTCTATAGATTTTGTCTTCACTTCCTTTCACCTGAAAGCCCTCTGGTTGTGTGACATAAATTGTCTCCTTAAGATCTCCATTAAGAAAACCCGTTTTCACGTCAAAATGATGTATCTCCCAGCCATTTGATGCTGATAGATTAATATGAAGCTTAATTGTTTCGAGATTTGCAACCAGTGCAAACACTTCTTCATAAGCTATTCCATATTTTTGCACATATCTTTTAGCAACAAGTTTTTACTTGTATTTGTTGATGCTACCATCGGAATTTTGTTTGATTTTGAATGCCCATTTTAGTCTGATGGGTTTGACACCTTCCGGGAGATCCTCGAGTTCCCAAGTCTAATTCTTGACAATAGACCCAATATCATCTTCACAAGCAAGAATCCATACATTTAATTCCTTTTCTTCTTTGAAATTTATACACACATCATCCAAACACAATAGTAGCTTTTCCTTCAACCTCAGACAACAAAACGTAATCATCAAGATGTTTTGGTCTTGAAATTTCCCTTTGCGATTGGTGCAAAACTACATCAGACCCGTGGGTTCTTGTCTCTTGTTCCTTGTTCATGGGATAAAGTCTCCTCTTTGTCTTTGTCGTCAAATCTAATCTCTTCTAGTTCTTGATTATCATCACCATCAGATATAATATATGTCTCACTACCACATATCATAATCTCAAAGGTTCCAACTTGACTCTCCTCGGAAACTCTGGGATTCCAATTCCAACTCTTCGTTTCATTAAACACAACATCTCTAATTACCACAATCTTTTGAGAAATCGGATCAAGTAGTTGATAAGCCTTAGATCCGGGATCAGTTCCGAGATGTACGAGTATACGAGAACTATCTTCAAGTTTCTTCAAGTGTGGAACATGAACCTTAGTGTATCTGATGTATCTAAAAATTTGGAGATGAACGAGTCTTGGCTATCTTCGACGAAAGATCTCATATGGTGTCCGATCTTTTATAGCTCTCGTAGCAATTATTATCAAGAGATATGTTGAGTGCCTTACCGCTTCTCTCCAAATATAATTTGACATATGCATATGCCTCATCATGCTTCTTGACACCTCATTAACGGTCTATTACCTTCCTGTAAACTGATGGCTCCATGCTACATTTTTTGAACTTAAGTCTTTTAAGTACTTGATTCAACTTGATGTTCCAAGCTTTTAGTGCTTATTTCAACCCATACAAGGCTTTCTTGAGTCTATAGATTTTGTCTTCACTTCCTTTCACCTGAAAGCCCTCTGGTTGTGTGACATAAATTGTCTCCTTAAGATCTCCATTAAGAAAACCCTTTTTCACGTCAAAATGATGTATCTCCCAGCCATTTGATGCTGATAGATTAATATGAAGCTTAATTGTTTCGAGATTTGCAACCAGTGCAAACACTTCTTCATAAGCTATTCCATATTTTTGCACATATCTTTTAGCAACAAGTTTTTACTTGTATTTGTTGATGCTACCATCGGAATTTTGTTTGATTTTGAATGCCCATTTTAGTCTGATGGGTTTGACACCTTCCGGGAGATCCTCGAGTTCCCAAGTCTAATTCTTGACAATAGACCTAATATCATCTTCACAAGCAAGAATCCATACATTTAATTCCTTTTCTTCTTTGAAACTTATACACACATCATCCAAACACAATAGTAGCTTTTCCTTCAACCTCAGACAACAAAACGTAATCATCAAGATGTTTTGGTCTTGAAATTTCCCTTTGCGATTGGTGCAAAACTACATCAGACCCGTGGGTTCTTGTCTCTTGTTCCTTGTTCATGGGATAAAGTCTCCTCCTTGTCTTTGTCGTCAAATCTAATCTCTTCTAGTTCTTGATTATCATCACCATCAGATATAATATATGTCTCACTACCACATATCATAATCTCAAAGGTTCCAACTTGACTCTCCTCGGAAACTCTGGGATTCCAATTCCAACTCTTCGTTTCATTAAACACAACATCTCTAATTACCACAATCTTTTGAGAAATCGGATCAAGTAGTTGATAAGCCTTAGATCCGGGATCAGTTCCGAGATGTACGAGTATACGAGAACTATCTTCAAGTTTCTTCAAGTGTGGAACATGAACCTTAGTGTATCTGATGTATCTAAAAATTTGGAGATGAACGAGTCTTGGCTATCTTCGACGAAAGATCTCATATGGTGTCCGATCTTTTATAGCTCTCGTAGCAATTATTATCAAGAGATATGTTGAGTGCCTTACCGCTTCTCTCCAAATATAATTTGACATATGCATATGCTTCATCATGCTTCTTGACAACTCATTAACGGTCTATTACCTTCCTGTAAACTGATGGCTCCATGCTACATTTTTTGAACTTAAGTCTTTTAAGTACTTGATTCAACTTGATGTTCCAAGCTTTTAGTGCTTATTTCAACCCATACAAGGCTTTCTTGAGTCTATAGATTTTGTCTTCACTTCCTTTCACCTTAAAGCCCTCTGGTTGTGTGACATAAATGGTCTACTTAAGATCTCCATTAAGAAATACAATTTTCACGTCAAAATGATCTATCTCCCAGCCATTTGATGCTGATAGATTAATATGAAGCTTAATTGTTCTGAGACTTGCAACCAGTGCAATCACTTCTTTATAAGTTATTCCATATTTTTGCACATATCCTTTAGCAACAAGTTTTGACTAGTATTTGTTGATGCTACCATCGGTATTTTGTTTGATTTTGAATGCCCATTTTAGTCTGATGGGTTTGACACCTTCCAGGAGATCCTTGAGTTCCCAAGTCTAATTCTTGACAATAGACCCAATATCATCTTCACAAGCAAGAATCCATACATTTAATTCCTTTTCTTCTTTGAAATTTATACACACATCATCCAAACACAATAGTAGGTTTTCCTTCAACCTCAGACAACAAAACGTAATCATCAAGATGTTTTGGTCTTGAAATTTCCCTTTGCGATTGGTGCAAAACTACATCAGACCCGTGGGTTCTTGTCTCTTGTTCCTTGTTCATGGGATAAAGTCTCCTCCTTGTCTTTGTCGTCAAATCTAATCTCTTCTAGTTCTTGATTATCATCACCATCAGATATAATATATGTCTCACTACCACATATCATAATCTCAAAGGTTCCAACTTGACTCTCCTCGGAAACTCTGGGATTCCAATTCCAACTCTTCGTTTCATTAAACACAACATCTCTAATTACCACAATCTTTTGAGAAATCGGATCAAGTAGTTGATAAGCCTTAGATCCGGGATCAGTTCCGAGATGTACGAGTATACGAGAACTATCTTCAAGTTTCTTCAAGTGTGGAACATGAACCTTAGTGTATCTGATGTATCTAAAAATTTGGAGATGAACGAGTCTTGGCTATCTTCGACGAAAGATCTCATATGGTGTCCGATCTTTTATAGCTCTCGTAGCAATTATTATCAAGAGATATGTTGAGTGCCTTACCGCTTCTCTCCAAATATAATTTGACATATGCATATGCTTCATCATGCTTCTTGACAACTCATTAACGGTCTATTACCTTCCTGTAAACTGATGGCTCCATGCTACATTTTTTGAACTTAAGTCTTTTAAGTACTTGATTCAACTTGATGTTCCAAGCTTTTAGTGCTTATTTCAACCCATACAAGGCTTTCTTGAGTCTATAGATTTTGTCTTCACTTCCTTTCACCTTAAAGCCCTCTGGTTGTGTGACATAAATGGTCTACTTAAGATCTCCATTAAGAAATACAATTTTCACGTCAAAATGATGTATCTCCCAGCCATTTGATGCTGATAGATTAATATGAAGCTTAATTTTTTTGAGATTTGCAACCAGTGCAAACACTTCTTCATAAGCTATTCCATATTTTTGCACATATCTTTTAGCAACAAGTTTTTACTTGTATTTGTTGATGCTACCATCGGAATTTTGTTTGATTTTGAATGCCCATTTTAGTCTGATTGGTTTGACACCTTCCGGGAGATCCTCGAGTTCCCAAGTCTAATTCTTGACAATAGACCCAATATCATCTTCACAAGCAAGAATCCATACATTTAATTCCTTTTCTTCTTTGAAATTTATACACACATCATCCAAACACAATAGTAGCTTTTCCTTCAACCTCAGACAACAAAACGTAATCATCAAGATGTTTTGGTCTTGAAATTTCCCTTTGCGATTGGTGCAAAACTACATCAGACCCGTGGGTTCTTGTCTCTTGTTCCTTGTTCATGGGATAAAGTCTCCTCCTTGTCTTTGTCGTCAAATCTAATCTCTTCTAGTTCTTGATTATCATCACCATCAGATATAACATATGTCTCACTACCACATATCATAATCTCAAAGGTTCCAACTTGACTCTCCTCGGAAACTCTGGGATTCCAATTCCAACTCTTCGTTTCATTAAACACAACATCTCTAATTACCACAATCTTTTGAGAAATCGGATCAAGTAGTTGATAAGCCTTAGATCCGGGATCAGTTCCGAGATGTACGAGTATACGAGAACTATCTTCAAGTTTCTTCAAGTGTGGAACATGAACCTTAGTGTATCTGATGTATCTAAAAATTTGGAGATGAACGAGTCTTGGCTATCTTCGACGAAAGATCTCATATGGTGTCCGATCTTTTATAGCTCTCGTAGCAATTATTATCAAGAGATATGTTGAGTGCCTTACCGCTTCTCTCCAAATATAATTTGACATATGCATATGCTTCATCATGCTTCTTGACAACTCATTAACGGTCTATTACCTTCCTGTAAACTGATGGCTCCCTGGTACATTTTTTGAACTTAAGTCTTTTAAGTACTTGATTCAACTTGATGTTCCAAGCTTTTAGTGCTTATTTCAACCCATACAAGGCTTTCTTGAGTCTATAGATTTTGTCTTCACTTCCTTTCACCTGAAAGCCCTCTGGTTGTGTGACATAAATTGTCTCCTTAAGATCTCCATTAAGAAAACCCGTTTTCACGTCAAAATGATGTATCTCCCAGCCATTTGATGCTGATAGATTAATATGAAGCTTAATTGTTTTGAGATTTGCAACCAGTGCAAACAATTCTTCATAAGCTATTCCATATTTTTGCACATATCTTTTAGCAACAAGTTTTTACTTGTATTTGTTGATGCTACCATCGGAATTTTGTTTGATTTTGAATGCCCATTTTAGTCTGATGGGTTTGACACCTTCCGGGAGATCCTCGAGTTCCCAAGTCCAATTCTTGACAATAGACCCAATATCATCTTCACAAGCAAGAATCCATACATTTAATTCCTTTTCTTCTTTGAAATTGATACATACATCATCCAAACACAATAGTAGCTTTTCCTTCAACCTCAGACAACAAAACATAATCATCAAGATGTTTTGGTCTTGAAATTTCCCTTTGCGATTGGTGCAAAACTACATCGGACCCGTGGGTTCTTGTTTCTTGTTCCTTGTTCATGGGATAAAGTATCCTCCTTGTCTTTGTCGTCAAATCTAATCTCTTCTAGTTCTTGATTATCATCACCATCAGATATAATATATGTCTCACTACCACATATCATAATCTCAAAGGTTCCAACTTGACTCTCCTCGGAAACTCTGGGATTCCAATTCCAACTCTTCGTTTCATTAAACACAACATCTCTAATTACCACAATCTTTTGAGAAATCGGATCAAGTAGTTGATAAGCCTTAGATCCGGGATCAGTTCCGAGATGTACGAGTATACGAGAACTATCTTCAAGTTTCTTCAAGTGTGGAACATGAAGCTTAGTGTATCTGATGTATCTAAAAATTTGGAGATGAACGAGTCTTGGCTATCTTCGACGAAAGATCTCATATGGTGTCCGATCTTTTATAGCTCTCGTAGCAATTATTATCAAGAGATATGTTGAGTGGCTTACCGCTTCTCTCCAAATATAATTTGACATATGCATATGCTTCATCATGCTTCTTGACAACTCATTAACGGTCTATTACCTTCCTGTAAACTGATAGCTCCATGCTACATTTTTTGAACTTAAGTCTTTTAAGTACTTGATTCAACTTGATGTTCCAAGCTTTTAGTGCTTATTTCAACCCATACAAGGCTTTCTTGAGTCTATAGATTTTGTCTTCACTTCCTTTCACCTGAAAGCCCTCTGGTTGTGTGACATAAATTGTCTCCTTAAGATCTCCATTAAGAAAACCCTTTTTCACGTCAAAATGATGTATCTCCCAGCCATTTGATGCTGATAGATTAATATGAAGCTTAATTGTTTCGAGATTTGCAACCAGTGCAAACACTTCTTCATAAGCTATTCCATATTTTTGCACATATCTTTTAGCAACAAGTTTTTACTTGTATTTGTTGATGCTACCATCGGAATTTTGTTTGATTTTGAATGCCCATTTTAGTCTGATGGGTTTGACACCTTCCGGGAGATCCTCGAGTTCCCAAGTCTAATTCTTGACAATAGACCCAATATCATCTTCACAAGCAAGAATCCATACATTTAATTCCTTTTCTTCTTTGAAATTTATACACACATCATCCAAACACAATAGTAGCTTTTCCTTCAACCTCAGACAACAAAACGTAATCATCAAGATGTTTTGGTCTTGAAATTTCCCTTTGCGATTGGTGCAAAACTACATCAGACCCGTGGGTTCTTGTCTCTTGTTCCTTGTTCATGGGATAAAGTCTCCTCCTTGTCTTTGTCGTCAAATCTAATCTCTACTAGTTCTTGATTATCATCACCATCAGATATAATATATGTCTCACTACCACATATCATAATCTCAGAGGTTCCAACTTGACTCTCCTCGGAAACTCTGGGATTCCAATTCCAACTCTTCGTTTCATTAAACACAACATCTCTAATTACCACAATCTTTTGAGAAATCGGATCAAGTAGTTGATAAGCCTTAGATCCGGGATCAGTTCCGAGATGTACGAGTATACGAGAACTATCTTCAAGTTTCTTCAAGTGTGGAACATGAACCTTAGTGTATCTGATGTATCTAAAAATTTGGAGATGAACGAGTCTTGGCTATCTTCGACGAAAGATCTCATATGGTGTCCGATCTTTTATAGCTCTCGTAGCAATTATTATCAAGAGATATGTTGAGTGCCTTACCGCTTCTCTCCAAATATAATTTGACATATGCATATGCTTCATCATGCTTCTTGACAACTCATTAACGGTCTATTACCTTCCTGTAAACTGATGGCTCCCTGGTACATTTTTTGAACTTAAGTCTTTTAAGTACTTGATTCAACTTGATGTTCCAAGCTTTTAGTGCTTATTTCAACCCATACAAGGCTTTCTTGAGTCTATAGATTTTGTCTTCACTTCCTTTCACCTTAAAGCCCTCTGGTTGTGTGACATAAATTGTCTCCTTAAGATCTCCATTAAGAAAACCCGTTTTCACGTCAAAATGAGGTATCTCCCAGCCATTTGATGCTGATAGATTAATATGAAGCTTAATTGTTTCGAGATTTGCAAGCAGTGCAAACACTTCTTCATAAGCTATTCCATATTTTTGCACATATCTTTTAGCAACAAGTTTTTACTTGTATTTGTTGATGCTACCATCGGAATTTTGTTTGATTTTGAATGCCCATTTTAGTCTGATTGGTTTGACACCTTCCGGGAGATCCTCGAGTTCCCAAGTCTAATTCTTGACAATAGACCCAATATCATCTTCACAAGCAAGAATCCATACATTTAATACCTTTTCTTCTTTGAAATTTATACACACATCATCCAAACACAATAGTAGCTTTTCCTTCAACCTCAGACAACAAAACGTAATCATCAAGATGTTTTGGTCTTGAAATTTCCCTTTGCGATTGGTGCAAAACTACATCAGACCCGTGGGTTCTTGTCTCTTGTTCCTTGTTCATGGGATAAAGTCTTCTCCTTGTCTTTGTCGTCAAATCTAATCTCTTCTAGTTCTTGATTATCATCACCATCAGATATAATATATGTCTCACTACCACATATCATAATCTCAAAGGTTCCAACTTGACTCTCCTGGGAAACTCTGGGATTCCAATTCCAACTCTTCGTTTCATTAAACACAACATCTCTAATTACCACAATCTTTTGAGAAATCGGATCAACTAGTTGATAAGCCTTAGATCCGGGATCAGTTCCGAGATGTACGAGTATACGAGAACTATCTTCAAGTTTCTTCAAGTGTGGAACATGAACCTTAGTGTATCTGATGTATCTAAAAATTTGGAGATGAACGAGTCTTGGCTATCTTCGACGAAAGATCTCATATGGTGTCCGATCTTTTATAGCTCTCGGAGCAATTATTATCAAGAGATATGTTGAGTGCCTTACCGCTTCTCTCCAAATATAATTTGACATATGCATATGCTTCATCATGCTTCTTGACAACTTATTAACGGTCTATTACCTTCCTGTAAACTGATGGCTCCCTGGTACATTTTTTGAACTTAAGTCTTTTAAGTACTTGATTCAACTTGATGTTCCAAGCTTTTAGTGCTTATTTCAACCCATACAAGGCTTTCTTGAGTCTATAGATTTTGTCTTCACTTCCTTTCACCTTAAAGCCCTCTGGTTGTGTGACATAAATTGTCTCCTTAAGATCTCCATTAAGAAAACCCGTTTTCACGTCAAAATGATGTATCTCCCAGCCATTTGATGCTGATAGATTAATATGAAGCTTAATTGTTTTGAGATTTGCAACCAGTGCAAACACTTCTTCATAAGCTATTCCATATTTTTGCACATATCTTTTAGCAACAAGTTTTTACTTGTATTTGTTGATGCTAGTATCGAAATTTTGTTTGATTTTGAATGCCCATTTTAGTCTGATTGGTTTGACACCTTCCGGGAGATCCTCGAGTTCCCAAGTCTAATTCTTGACAATAGACCCAATATCATCTTCACAAGCAAGAATCCATACATTTAATTCCTTTTCTTCTTTGAAATTTATACACACATCATCCAAACACAATAGTAGCTTTTCCTTCAACCTCAGACAACAAAACGTAATCATCAAGATGTTTTGGTCTTGAAATTTCCCTTTGCGATTGGTGCAAAACTACATCAGACCCGTGGGTTCTTGTCTCTTGTTCCTTGTTCATGGGATAAAGTCTCCTCCTTGTCTTTGTCGTCAAATCTAATCTCTTCTAGTTCTTGATTATCATCACCATCAGATATAATATATGTCTCACTACCACATATCATAATCTCAAAGGTTCCAACTTGACTCTCCTCGGAAACTCTGGGATTCCAATTCCAACTCTTCGTTTCATTAAACACAACATCTCTAATTACCACAATCTTTTGAGAAATCGGATCAAGTAGTTGATAAGCCTTAGATCCGGGATCAGTTCCGAGATGTACGAGTATACGAGAACTATCTTCAAGTTTCTTCAAGTGTGGAACATGAACCTTAGTGTATCTGATGTATCTAAAAATTTGGAGATGAACGAGTCTTGGCTATCTTCGACGAAAGATCTCATATGGTGTCCGATCTTTTATAGCTCTCGTAGCAATTATTATCAAGAGATATGTTGAGTGCCTTACCGCTTCTCTCCAAATATAATTTGACATATGCATATGCTTCATCATGCTTCTTGACAACTCATTAACGGTCTATTACCTTCCTGTAAACTGATGGCTCCATGCTACATTTTTTGAACTTAAGTCTTTTAAGTACTTGATTCAACTTGATGTTCCAAGCTTTTAGTGCTTACTTCAACCCATAGAAGGCTTTCTTGAGTCTATAGATTTTGTCTTCACTTCCTTTCACCTGAAAGCCCTCTGGTTGTGTGACATAAATTGTCTCCTTAAGATCTCCATTAAGAAAACCCGTTTTCACGTCAAAATGATGTATCTCCCAGCCATTTGATGCTGATAGATTAATATGAAGCTTAATTGTTTCGAGATTTGCAACCAGTGCAAACACTTCTTCATAAGCTATTCCATATTTTTGCACATATCTTTTAGCAACAAGTTTTTACTTGTATTTGTTGATGCTACCATCGGAATTTTGTTTGATTTTGAATGCCCATTTTAGTCTGATGGGTTTGACACCTTCCGGGAGATCCTCGAGTTCCCAAGTCTAATTCTTGACAATAGACCCAATATCATCTTCACAAGCAAGAATCCATACATTTAATTCCTTTTCTTCTTTGAAATTTATACACACATCATCCAAACACAATAGTAGCTTTTCCTTCAACCTCAGACAACAAAACGTAATCATCAAGATGTTTTGGTCTTGAAATTTCCCTTTGCGATTGGTGCAAAACTACATCAGACCCGTGGGTTCTTGTCTCTTGTTCCTTGTTCATGGGATAAAGTCTCCTCCTTGTCTTTGTCGTCAAATCTAATCTCTTCTAGTTCTTGATTATCATCACCATCAGATATAATATATGTCTCACTACCACATATCATAATCTCAGAGGTTCCAACTTGACTCTCCTTGGAAACTCTGGGATTCCATTTCCAACTCTTCGTTTCATTAAACACAACATCTCTAATTACCACAATCTTTTGAGAAATCGGATCAAGTAGTTGATAAGCCTTAGATCCGGGATCAGTTCCGAGATGTACGAGTATACGAGAACTATCTTCAAGTTTCTTCAAGTGTGGAACATGAACCTTAGTGTATCTGATGTATCTAAAAATTTGGAGATGAACGAGTCTTGGCTATCTTCGACGAAAGATCTCATATGGTGTCCGATCTTTTATAGCTCTCTTAGCAATTATTATCAAGAGATATGTTGAGTGCCTTACCGCTTCTCTCCAAATATAATTTGACATATGCATATGCTTCATCATGCTTCTTGACAACTCATTAACGGTCTATTACCTTCCTGTAAACTGATGGCTCCATGGTACATTTTTTGAACTTAAGTCTTTTAAGTACTTGATTCAACTTGATGTTCCAAGCTTTTAGTGCTTATTTCAACCCATACAAGGCTTTCTTGAGTCTATAGATTTTGTCTTCACTTCCTTTCACCTTAAAGCCCTCTGGTTGTGTGACATAAATTGTCTCCTTAAGATCTCCATTAAGAAAACCCGTTTTCACGTCAAAATGATGTATCTCCCAGCCATTTGATGCTGATAGATTAATATGAAGCTTAATTGTTTTGAGATTTGCAACCAGTGCAAACACTTCTTCATAAGCTATTCCATATTTTTGCACATATCTTTTAGCAACAAGTTTTTACTTGTATTTGTTGATGCTACCATCGGAATTTTGTTTGATTTTGAATGCCCATTTTAGTCTGATTGGTTTGACACCTTCCGGGAGATCCTCGAGTTCCCAAGTCTAATTCTTGACAATAGACCCAATATCATCTTCACAAGCAAGAATCCATACATTTAATTCCTTTTTCTTCTTTGAAATTTATACACACATCATCCAAACACAATAGTAGCTTTTCCTTCAACCTCAGACAACAAAACGTAATCATCAAGATGTTTTGGTCTTGAAATTTCCCTTTGCGATTGGTGCAAGACAACATCAGACCCGTGGGTTCTTGTCTCTTGTTCCTTGTTCATGGGATAAAGTCTCCTCCTTGTCTTTGTCGTCAAATCTAATCTCTTCTAGTTCTTGATTATCATCACCATCAGATATAATATATGTCTCACTACCACATATCATAATCTCAAAGGTTCCAACTTGACTCTCCTCAGAAACTCTGGGATTCCAATTCCAACTCTTCGTTACATTAAACACAACATCTCTAATTACCACAATCTTTTGAGAAATCGGATCAAGTAGTTGATAAACCTTAGATCTGGGATCAGTTCCGAGATGTACGAATATATGAGATCTATCTTCAAGTTTCTTCAAGTGTGGAACATGAACCTTAGTGTATCTGATGTATCTAAAAATTTGGAGATGAACGAGTCTTGGCTATCTTCGACGAAAGATCTCATATGGTGTCCGATCATTTATAACTCTCGTAGCAATTATTATCAAGAGATATGTTGAGTGTCTTACCGCTTCTCTCGAAATATAATTTGACATATGCATATGCTTCATCATGTTTCTTGACAACTCATTAACGGTCTATTACCTTCCTGTAAACTGATGGCTCCATGCTACATTTTTTGAACTTAAGTCTTTTAAGTACTTGAATCAACTTGATGTTCCAAGCTTTTAGTGCTTATTTCAACCCATACAAGGCTTTCTTGAGTCTATAGATTTTGTCTTCACTTTCTTTCACCTTAAAGCCCTCTGGTTGTGTGACATAAATGGTCTACTTAAGATCTCCATTAAGAAATAACATTTTCACGTCAAAATGATCTATTTCCCAGCCATTTGATGCTGATAGATTAATATGAAGCTTAATTGTTCTGAGACTTGCAACTAGTGCAATCACTTCTTTATAAGCTATTCCATATTTTTGCACATATCCTTTAGCAACAAGTTTTTACTTGTATTTGTTGATGCTACCATCGGAATTTTGTTTGATTTTGAATGCCCATTTTAGTCTGATGGGTTTGACAACTTCTGGGAGATCCTCGAGTTCCCAAGTCTAATTCTTGACAATAGACCCAATATCATCTTCACAAGCAAGAATCCATACATTTAATTCCTTTTCTTCTTTGAAATTTATACACACATCATCTAAACACAATAGCAGCTTTTCCTTCAACCTCAGACAACAAAACGTAATCATCAAGATGTTTTGGTCTTGAAATTTCCCTTTGCGATTGGTGCAAAACTACATCAGACCCGTGGGTTCTTGTCTCTTGTTCCTTGTTCATGGGATAAAGTCTCCTCCTTGTCTTTGTCGTCAAATCTAATCTCTTCTAGTTCTTGATTATCATCACCATCATATATAATATATGTCTCACTACCACATATCATAATCTCAAAGGTTCCAACTTGACTCTCCTCAGAAACTCTGGGATTCCAATTCCAACTCTTCGTTTCATTAAACACAACATCTCTAATTACCACAATCTTTTGAGAAATCGGATCAAGTAGTTGATAAGCCTTAGATCTGGGATCAGTTCCGACATGTACGAATATATGAGATCTATCTTCAAGTTTCTTCAAGTTTCCAAGCTTTTAGTGCTTATTTCAACCCATACAAGGCTTTCTTGAGTCTATAGATTTTGTCTTCACTTCCTTTCACCTGAAAGCCCTCTGGTTGTGTGACATAAATTGTCTCCTTAAGATCTCCATTAAGAAAACCCGTTTTCACGTCAAAATGATCTATCTCCCAGCCATTTGATGCTGATAGATTAATATGAAGCTTAATTGTTTTGAGATTTGCAACCAGTGCAAACACTTCTTCATAAGCTATTCCATATTTTTGCACATATCTTTTAGCAACAAGTTTTTACTTGTATTTGTTGATGCTACCAGCGGAATTTTGTTTGATTTTGAATGCCCATTTTAGTCTGATGGGTTTGACACCTTCCGGGAGATCCTCGAGTTCCCAAGTCTAATTCTTGACAGTAGACCCAATATCATCTTCACAAGCAAGAATCCATACATTTAATTCCTTTTCTTCTTTGAAATTTATACACACATCATCCAAACACAATAGTAGCTTTTCCTTCAACCTCAGACAACAAAACGTAATCATCAAGATGTTTTGGTCATGAAATTTCCCTTTGCGATTGGTGCAAAACTACATCAGACCCTTGGGTTCTTGTCTCTTGTTCCCTGTTCATGGGATAAAGTCTCCTCCTTGTCTTTGTCGTCAAGTCTAATCTCTTCTAGTTATTGATTATCATCACCATCAGATATAATATATGTCTCACTACCACATATCATAATCTCAAAGGTTCCAACTTGACTCTCCTCAGAAACTCTGGGATTCCAATTCCAACTCTTCGTTTCATTAAACACAACATCTCTAATTACCACAATCTTTTGAGAAATCGGATTAAGTAGTTGATAAGCCTTAGATCCGGGATCAGTTCCGAGATGTACGAGTATACGAGAACTATCTTCAAGTTTCTTCAAGTGTGGAACATGAACCTTAGTGTATCTGATGTATCTAAAAATTTGGAGATGAACGAGTCTTGGCTATCTTCGACGAAAGATCTCATATGGTGTCCAATCTTTTATAGCTCTCGTAGCAATTATTATCAAGAGATATGTTGAGTGCCTTACCGCTTCTCTCCAAATATAATTTGACATATGCATATGCTTCATCATGCTTCTTGACAACTCATTAACGGTCTATTACCTTTCTGTAAACTGATGGCTCCATGCTACATTTTTTGAACTTAAGTCTTTTAAGTACTTGATTCAACTTGATGTTCCAAGCTTTTAGTGCTTATTTCAACCCATACAAGGCTTTCTTGAGTCTATAGATTTTGTCTTCACTTCCTTTCACCTTAAAGCCCTCTGGTTGTGTGACAGAAATGGTCTACTTAAGATCTCCATTAAGAAATACCATTTTCACGTCAAAATGATCTATCTCCCAGCCATTTGATGCTGATAGATTAATATGAAGCTTAATTGTTCTGAGACTTGCAACCAGTGCAAACACTTCTTCATAAGCTATTCCATATTTTTGCACATATCCTTTAGCAACAAGTTTTTACTTGTATTTGTTGATGCTACCATCGGAATTTTGTTTGATTTTGAATGCCCATTTTAGTTTGATGGGTTTGACACCTTCCGGGAGATCCTCGAGTTCCCAAGTCTAATTCTTGACAATAGACCCAATATCATCTTCACAAGCAAGAATCCATACATTTAATTCCTTTTCTTCTTTGAAATTTATACACACATCATCCAAACACAATAGTAGCTTTTCCTTCAACCTCAGACAACAAAACGTAATCATCAAGATGTTTTGGTCTTGAAATTTCCCTTTGCGATTGGTGCAAAACTACATCAGACCCGTGGGTTCTTGTCTCTTGTTCCTTGTTCATGGGATAAAGTCTCCTCCTTGTCTTTGTCGTCAAATCTAATCTCTTCTAGTTCTTGATTATCATCACCATCAGATATAATATATGTCTCACTACCACATATCATAATCTCAAAGGTTCCAACTTAACTCTCCTCAGAAACTCTGGGATTCCAATTCCAACTCTTCGTTTCATTAAACACAACATCTCTAATTACCACAATCTTTTGAGAAATCGGATCAAGTAGTTGATAAACCTTAGATCTGGGATCAGTTCCGAGATGTACGAATATATGAGATCTATCTTCAAGTTTCTTCAAGTGTGGAACATGAACCTTAGTGTATCTGATGTATCTAAAAATTTGGAGATGAACGAGTCTTGGCTATCTTCGACGAAAGATCTCATATGGTGTCCGATCTTTTATAACTCTCGTTGCAATTATTATCAAGAGATATGTTGAGTGCCTTACCGCTTCTCTCCAAATATAATTTGACATATGCATATGCTTCATCATGCTTCTTGACAACTCATTAACGGTCTATTACCTTCCTGTAAACTGATGGCTCCAAGCTACATTTTTTGAACTTAAGACTTTTAAGTACTTGATTCAACTTGATGTTCCAAGCTTTTAGTGCTTATTTCAACCCATACAAGGCTTTCTTGAGTCTATAGATTTTGTCTTCACTTCCTTTCACCTTAGAGCCCTCTGGTTGTGTTACATAAATGGTCTACTTAAGATCTCCATTAAGAAATAACATTTTCACGTCAAAATGATCTATTTCCCAGCCATTTGATGCTGATAGATTAATATGAAGCTTAATTGTTCTGAGACTTGCAACTAGTGCAATCACTTCTTTATAAGCTATTCCATATTTTTGCACATATCTTTTAGCAAGAAGTTTTTACTTGTATTTGTTGATGCTACCATCGGAATTTTGTTTGATTTTGAATGCCCATTTTAGTCTGATGGGTTTGACACCTTCCGGGAGATCCTCGAGTTCCCAAGTCTAATTCTTGACAATAGACCCAATATCATCTTCACAAGCAAGAATCCATACATTTAATTCCTTTTCTTCTTTGAAATTTATACACACATCATCCAAACACAATAGTAGCTTTTCCTTCAACCTCAGACAACAAAACGTAATCATCAAGATGTTTTGGTCTTGAAATTTCCCTTTGCGATTGGTGCAAGACTACATCAGACCCGTGGGTTCTTGTCTCTTGTTCCTTGTTCATGGGATAAAGTCTCCTCCTTGTCTTTGTCGTCAAATCTAATCTCTTCTAGTTCTTGATTATCATCACCATCAGATATAATATATGTCTCACTACCACATATCATAATCTCAAAGGTTCCAACTTGACTCTCCTCAGAAACTCTGGGATTCCAATTCCAACTCTTCGTTTCATTAAACACAACATCTCTAATTACCACAATCTTTTGAGAAATCGGATCAAGTAGTTGATAAGCCTTAGATCCGGGATCAGTTCCGAGATGTACGAGTATACGAGAACTTTCTTCAAGTTTCTTCAAGTGTGGAACATGAACCTTAGTGTATCTGATGTATCTAAAAATTTGGAGATGAACGAGTCTTGGCTATCTTCGACGAAAGATCTCATATGGTGTCCGATCTTTTATAGCTCTCGTAGCAATTATTATCAAGAGATATGTTGAGTGCCTTACCGCTTCTCTCCAAATATAATTTGGCATATGCATATGCTTCATCATGCTTCTTGACAACTCATTAACGGTCTATTACCTTCTTGTAAACTGATGGCTCCATGCTACATTTTTCGAACTTAAGTCTTTTAAGTACTTGATTCAACTTGATGTTCCAAGATTTTAGTGCTTATTTCAACCCATACAAGGCTTTCTTGAGTCTATAGATTTTTTCTTCACTTCCTTTCACCTTAAAGCCCTCTGGTTGTGTGACATAAATTGTCTCCTTAAGATCTCCATTAAGAAATACCGTTTTCACGTCAAAATGATGTATCTCCCAGCCATTTGATGCTGATAGATTAATATGAAGCTTAATTGTTTTGAGATTTGCAACCAGTGCAAACACTTCTTTATAAGCTATTCCATATTTTTGCACATATCCTTTAGCAACAAGTTTTGACTTGTATTTGTTGATGCTACCATCGGAATTTTGTTTGATTTTGTTTGCCCATTTTAGTCTGATGGGTTTGACACCTTCCGGGAGATCCTCGAGTTCCCAAGTGTAATTCTTGACAATAGACCCAATATCATATTCACAAGCAAGAATCCATACATTTAATTCCTTTTCTTCTTTGAAATTTATACACACATCATCCAAACACAATAGTAGCTTTTCCTTCAACCTCAGACAACAAAACGTAATCATCAAGATGTTTTGGTCTTGAAATTTCCCTTTGCGATTGGTGCAAAACTACATCAGACCCGTGGGTTCTTGTCTCTTGTTCCTTGTTCATGGGATAAAGTCTCCTCCTTGTCTTTGTCGTCAAATCTAATCTCTTCTAGTTCTTGATTATCATCACCATCAAATATAATATATGTCTCACTACCACATATCATAATCTCAAAGGTTCCAACTTGACTCTCCTCAGAAACTCTGGGATTCCAATTCCAACTCTTCGTTTCATTAAACACAACATCTCTAATTACCACAATCTTTTGAGAAATCGGATCAAGTAGTTGATAAACCTTAGATCTGGGATCAGTTCCGAGATGTACGAGTATACGAGAACTTTCTTCAAGTTTCTTCAAGTGTGGAACATGAACCTTAGTGTATCTGATGTATCTAAAAATTTGGAGATGAACGAGTCTTGGCTATCTTCGACGAAAGATCTCATATGGTGTCCGATCTTTTATAGCTCTCGTAGCAATTATTATCAAGAGATATGTTGAGTGCCTTACCGCTTCTCTCCAAATATAATTTGGCATATGCATATGCTTCATCATGCTTCTTGACAACTCATTAACAGTCTATTACCTTCTTGTAAACTGATGGCTCCATGCTACATTTTTCGAACTTAAGTCTTTTAAGTACTTGATTCAACTTGATGTTCCAAGATTTTAGTGCTTATTTCAACCCATACAAGGCTTTCTTGAGTCTATAGATTTTGTCTTCACTTCCTTTCACCTTAGAGCCCTCTGGTTGTGTGACATAAATGGTCTACTTAAGATCTCCATTAAGAAATAACATTTTCACGTCAAAATGATCTATTTCCCAGCCATTTGATGCTGATAGATTAATATGAAGCTTAATTGTTCTGAGACTTGCAACTAGTGCAATCACTTCTTTATAAGCTATTCCATATTTTTGCACATATCTTTTAGCAAGAAGTTTTTACTTGTATTTGTTGATGCTACGATCGGAATTTTGTTTGATTTTGAATGCCCATTTTAGTCTGATGGGTTTGACACCTTCCGGGAGATCCTCGAGTTCCCAAGTCTAATTCTTGACAATAGACCCAATATCATCTTCACAAGCAAGAATCCATACATTTAATTCCTTTTCTTCTTTGAAATTTATACACACATCATCCAAACACAATAGTAGCTTTTCCTTCAACCTCAGACAACAAAACGTAATCATCAAGATGTTTTGGTCTTGAAATTTCCCTTTGCGATTGGTGCAAGACTACATCAGACCCGTGGGTTCTTGTCTCTTGTTCCTTGTTCATGGGATAAAGTCTCCTCCTTGTCTTTGTCGTCAAATCTAATCTCTTCTAGTTCTTGATTATCATCACCATCAGATATAATATATGTCTCACTACCACATATCATAATCTCAAAGGTTCCAACTTGACTCTCCTCAGAAACTCTGGGATTCCAATTCCAACTCTTCGTTTCATTAAACACAACATCTCTAATTACCACAATCTTTTGAGAAATCGGATCAAGTAGTTGATAAGCCTTAGATCCGGGATCAGTTCCGAGATGTACGAGTATACGAGAACTTTCTTCAAGTTTCTTCAAGTGTGGAACATGAACCTTAGTGTATCTGATGTATCTAAAAATTTGGAGATGAACGAGTCTTGGCTATCTTCGACGAAAGATCTCATATGGTGTCCGATCTTTTATAGCTCTCGTAGCAATTATTATCAAGAGATATGTTGAGTGCCTTACCGCTTCTCTCCAAATATAATTTGGCATATGCATATGCTTCATCATGCTTCTTGACAACTCATTAACGGTCTATTACCTTCTTGTAAACTGATGGCTCCATGCTACATTTTTCGAACTTAAGTCTTTTAAGTACTTGATTCAACTTGATGTTCCAAGATTTTAGTGCTTATTTCAATCCATACAAGGCTTTCTTGAGTCTATAGATTTTTTCTTCACTTCCTTTCACCTTAAAGCCCTCTGGTTGTGTGACATAAATTCTCTCCTTAAGATCTCCATTAAGAAATACCGTTTTCACGTCAAAATGATGTATCTCCCAGCCATTTGATGCTGATAGATTAATATGAAGCTTAATTGTTTTGAGATTTGCAACCAGTGCAAACACTTCTTTATAAGCTATTCCATATTTTTGCACATATCCTTTAGCAACAAGTTTTGACTTGTATTTGTTGATGCTACCATCGGAATTTTGTTTGATTTTGTTTGCCCATTTTAGTCTGATGGGTTTGACACCTTCCGGGAGATCCTCGAGTTCCCAAGTGTAATTCTTGACAATAGACCCAATATCATATTCACAAGCAAGAATCCATACATTTAATTCCTTTTCTTCTTTGAAATTTATACACACATCATCCAAAACACAATAGTAGCTTTTCCTTCAACCTCAGACAACAAAACGTAATCATCAAGATGTTTTGGTCTTGAAATTTCCCTTGCGATTGGTGCAAAACTACATCAGACCCGTGGGTTCTTGTCTCTTGTTCCTTGTTCATGGGATAAAGTCTCCTCCTTGTCTTTGTCGTCAAATCTAATCTCTTCTAGTTCTTGATTATCATCACCATCAAATATAATATATGTCTCACTACCACATATCATAATCTCAAAGGTTCCAACTTGACTCTCCTCAGAAACTCTGGGATTCCAATTCCAACTCTTCGTTTCATTAAACACAACATCTCTAATTACCACAATCTTTTGAAAAATCGGATCAAGTAGTTGATAAGCCTTAGATCCGGGATCAGTTCCGAGATGTACGAGTATACGAGAACTTTCTTCAAGTTTCTTCAAGTGTGGAACATGAACCTTAGTGTATCTGATGTATCTAAAAATTTGGAGATGAACGAGTCTTGGCTATCTTCGACGAAAGATCTCATATGGTGTCCGATCTTTTATAGCTCTCGTAGCAATTATTATCAAGAGATATGTTGAGTGCCTTACCGCTTCTCTCCAAATATAATTTGGCATATGCATATGCTTCATCATGCTTCTTGACAACTCATTAACAGTCTATTACCTTCTTGTAAACTGATGGCTCCATGCTACATTTTTCGAACTTAAGTCTTTTAAGTACTTGATTCAACTTGATGTTCCAAGATTTTAGTGCTTATTTCAACCCATACAAGGCTTTCTTGAGTCTATAGATTTTTTCTTCACTTCCTTTCACCTTAAAGCCCTCTGGTTGTGTGACATAAATTCTCTCCTTAAGATCTCCATTAAGAAATACCATTTTCACGTCAAAATGATGTATCTCCCAGCCATTTGATGCTGATAGATTAATATGAAGCTTAATTGTTTTGAGATTTGCAACCAGTGCAAACACTTCTTTATAAGCTATTCCATATTTTTGCACATATCCTTTAGCAACAAGTTTTGACTTGTATTTGTTGATGCTACCATCGGAATTTTGTTTGATTTTGTTTGCCCATTTTAGTCTGATGGGTTTGACACCTTCCGGGAGATCCTCGAGTTCCCAAGTGTAATTCTTGACAATAGACCCAATATCATATTCACAAGCAAGAATCCATACATTTAATTCCTTTTCTTCTTTGAAATTTATACACACATCATCCAAACACAATAGTAGCTTTTCCTTCAACCTCAGACAACAAAACGTAATCATCAAGATGTTTTGGTCTTGAAATTTCCCTTTGCGATTGGTGCAAAACTACATCAGACCCGTGGGTTCTTGTCTCTTGTTCCTTGTTCATGGGATAAAGTCTCCTCCTTGTCTTTGTCGTCAAATCTAATCTCTTCTAGTTCTTGATTATCATCACCATCAAATATAATATATGTCTCACTACCACATATCATAATCTCAAAGGTTCCAACTTGACTCTCCTCAGAAACTCTGGGATTCCAATTCCAACTCTTCGTTTCATTAAACACAACATCTCTAATTACCACAATCTTTTGAGAAATCGGATCAAGTAGTTGATAAACCTTAGATCTGGGATCAGTTCCGAGATGTACGAATATATGAGATCTATCTTCAAGTTTCTTCAAGTGTGGAACATGAACCTTAGTGTATCTGATGTATCTAAAAATTTGGAGATGAACGAGTCTTGGCTATCTTCGACGAAAGATCTCATATGGTGTCCGATCTTTTATAACTCTCGTTGCAATTATTATCAAGAGATATGTTGAGTGCCTTACCGCTTCTCTCCAAATATAATTTGACATATGCATATGCTTCATCATGCTTCTTGACAACTCATTAACGGTCTATTACCTTCCTGTAAACTGATGGCTCCATGCTACATTTTTTGAACTTAAGACTTTTAAGTACTTGATTCAACTTGATGTTCCAAGCTTTTAGTGCTTATTTCAACCCATACAAGGCTTTCTTGAGTCTATAGATTTTGTCTTCACTTCCTTTCACCTTAGAGCCCTCTGGTTGTGTGACATAAATGGTCTACTTAAGATCTCCATTAAGAAATAACATTTTCACGTCAAAATGATCTATTTCCCAGCCATTTGATGCTGATAGATTAATATGAAGCTTAATTGTTCTGAGACTTGCAACTAGTGCAATCACTTCTTTATAAGCTATTCCATATTTTTGCACATATCTTTTAGCAAGAAGTTTTTACTTGTATTTGTTGATGCTACCATCGGAATTTTGTTTGATTTTGAATGCCCATTTTAGTCTGATGGGTTTGACACCTTCCGGGAGATCCTCGAGTTCCCAAGTCTAATTCTTGACAATAGACCCAATATCATCTTCACAAGCAAGAATCCATACATTTAATTCCTTTTCTTCTTTGAAATTTATACACACATCATCCAAACACAATAGTAGCTTTTCCTTCAACCTCAGACAACAAAACGTAATCATCAAGATGTTTTGGTCTTGAAATTTCCCTTTGCGATTGGTGCAAGACTACATCAGACCCGTGGGTTCTTGTCTCTTGTTCCTTGTTCATGGGATAAAGTCTCCTCCTTGTCTTTGTCGTCAAATCTAATCTCTTCTAGTTCTTGATTATCATCACCATCAGATATAATATATGTCTCACTACCACATATCATAATCTCAAAGGTTCCAACTTGACTCTCCTCAGGAACTCTGGGATTCCAATTCCAACTCTTCGTTTCATTAAACACAACATCTCTAATTACCACAATCTTTTGAGAAATCGGATCAAGTAGTTGATAAGCCTTAGATCCGGGATCAGTTCCGAGATGTACGAGTATACGAGAACTTTCTTCAAGTTTCTTCAAGTGTGGAACATGAACCTTAGTGTATCTGATGTATCTAAAAATTTGGAGATGAACGAGTCTTGGCTATCTTCGACGAAAGATCTCATATGGTGTCCGATCTTTTATAGCTCTCGTAGCAATTATTATCAAGAGATATGTTGAGTGCCTTACCGCTTCTCTCCAAATATAATTTGGCATATGCATATGCTTCATCATGCTTCTTGACAACTCATTAACGGTCTATTACCTTCTTGTAAACTGATGGCTCCATGCTACATTTTTCGAACTTAAGTCTTTTAAGTACTTGATTCAACTTGATGTTCCAAGATTTTAGTGCTTATTTCAACCCATACAAGGCTTTCTTGAGTCTATAGATTTTTTCTTCACTTCCTTTCACCTTAAAGCCCTCTGGTTGTGTGACATAAATTGTCTCCTTAAGATCTCCATTAAGAAATACCGTTTTCACGTCAAAATGATGTATCTCCCAGCCATTTGATGCTGATAGATTAATATGAAGCTTAATTGTTTTGAGATTTGCAACCAGTGCAAACACTTCTTTATAAGCTATTCCATATTTTTGCACATATCCTTTAGCAACAAGTTTTGACTTGTATTTGTTGATGCTACCATCGGAATTTTGTTTGATTTTGTTTGCCCATTTTAGTCTGATGGGTTTGACACCTTCCGGGAGATCCTCGAGTTCCCAAGTGTAATTCTTGACAATAGACCCAATATCATATTCACAAGCAAGAATCCATACATTTAATTCCTTTTCTTCTTTGAAATTTATACACACATCATCCAAACACAATAGTAGCTTTTCCATCAACCTCAGACAACAAAACGTAATCATCAAGATGTTTTGGTCTTGAAATTTCCCTTTGCGATTGGTGCAAGACTACATCAGACCCGTGGGTTCTTGTCTCTTGTTCCTTGTTCATGGGATAAAGTCTCCTCCTTGTCTTTGTCGTCAAATCTAATCTCTTCTAGTTCTTGATTATCATCACCATCAGATATAATATATGTCTCACTACCACATATCATAATCTTAAAGGTTCCAACTTGACTCTCCTCAGAAACTCTGGGATTCCAATTCCAACTCTTCGTTTCATTAAACACAACATCTCTAATTACCACAATCTTTTGAGAAATCGGATCAAGTAGTTGATAAGCCTTAGATCCGGGATCAGTTCCGAGATGTACGAGTATACGAGAACTTTCTTCAAGTTTCTTCAAGTGTGGAACATGAACCTTAGTGTATCTGATGTATCTAAAAATTTGGAGATGAACGAGTCTTGGCTATCTTCGACGAAAGATCTCATATGGTGTCCGATCTTTTATAGCTCTCGTAGCAATTATTATCAAGAGATATGTTGAGTGCCTTACCGCTTCTCTCCAAATATAATTTGGCATATGCATATGCTTCATCATGCTTCTTGACAACTCATTAACGGTCTATTACCTTCTTGTAAACTGATGGCTCCATGCTACATTTTTCGAACTTAAGTCTTTTAAGTACTTGATTCAACTTGATGTTCCAAGATTTTAGTGTTTATTTCAACCCATACAAGGCTTTCTTGAGTCTATAGATTTTTTCTTCACTTCCTTTCACCTTAAAGCCCTCTGGTTGTGTGACATAAATTGTCTCCTTAAGATCTCCATTAAGAAATACCGTTTTCACGTCAAAATGATGTATCTCCCAGCCATTTGATGCTGATAGATTAATATGAAGCTTAATTGTTTTGAGATTTGCAACCAGTGCAAACACTTCTTTATAAGCTATTCCATATTTTTGCACATATCCTTTAGCAACAAGTTTTGACTTGTATTTGTTGATGCTACCATCGGAATTTTGTTTGATTTTGTTTGCCCATTTTAGTCTGATGGGTTTGACACCTTCCGGAGATCCTCGAGTTCCCAAGTGTAATTCTTGACAATAGACCCAATATCATATTCACAAGCAAGAATCCATACATTTAATTCCTTTTCTTCTTTGAAATTTATACACACATCATCCAAACACAATAGTAGCTTTTCCTTCAACCTCAGACAACAAAACGTAATCATCAAGATGTTTTGGTCTTGAAATTTCCCTTTGCGATTGGTGCAAGACTACATCAGACCCGTGGGTTCTTGTCTCTTGTTCCTTGTTCATGGGATAAAGTCTCCTCCTTGTCTTTGTCGTCAAATCTAATCTCTTCTAGTTCTTGATTATCATCACCATCAGATATAATATATGTCTCACTACCACATATCATAATCTCAAAGGTTCCAACTTGACTCTCCTCAGAAACTCTGGGATTCCAATTCCAACTCTTCGTTTCATTAAACACAACATCTCTAATTACCACAATCTTTTGAGAAATCGGATCAAGTAGTTGATAAGCCTTAGATCCGGGATCAGTTCCGAGATGTACGAGTATACGAGAACTTTCTTCAAGTTTCTTCAAGTGTGGAACATGAACCTTAGTGTATCTGATGTATCTAAAAATTTGGAGATGAACGAGTCTTGGCTATCTTCGACGAAAGATCTCATATGGTGTCCGATCTTTTATAGCTCTCGTAGCAATTATTATCAAGAGATATGTTGAGTGCCTTACCGCTTCTCTCCAAATATAATTTGGCATATGCATATGCTTCATCATGCTTCTTGACAACTCATTAACGGTCTATTACCTTCTTGTAAACTGATGGCTCCATGCTACATTTTTCGAACTTAAGTCTTTTAAGTACTTGATTCAACTTGATGTTCCAAGATTTTAGTGTTTATTTCAACCCATACAAGGCTTTCTTGAGTCTATAGATTTTTTCTTCACTTCCTTTCACCTTAAAACCCTCTGGTTGTGTGACATAAATTGTCTCCTTAAGATCTCCATTAAGAAATACCGTTTTCACGTCAAAATGATGTATCTCCCAGCCATTTGATGCTGATAGATTAATATGAAGCTTAATTGTTTTGAGATTTGCAACCAGTGCAAACACTTCTTTATAAGCTATTCCATATTTTTGCACATATCCTTTAGCAACAAGTTTTGACTTGTATTTGTTGATGCTACCATCGGAATTTTGTTTGATTTTGTTTGCCCATTTTAGTCTGATGGGTTTGACACCTTTCCGGGAGATCCTCGAGTTCCCAAGTGTAATTCTTGACAATAGACCCAATATCATATTCACAAGCAAGAATCCATACATTTAATTCCTTTTCTTCTTTGAAATTTATACACACATCATCCAAACACAATAGTAGCTTTTCCTTCAACCTCAGACAACAAAACGTAATCATCAAGATGTTTTGGTCTTGAAATTTCCCTTTGCGATTGGTGCAAAACTACATCAGACCCGTGGGTTCTTGTCTCTTGTTCCTTATTCATGGGATAAAGTCTCCTCCTTGTCTTTGTCGTCAAATCTAATCTCTTCTAGTTCTTGATTATCATCACCATCAAATATAATATATGTCTCACTACCACATATCATAATCTCAAAGGTTCCAACTTGACTCTCCTCAGAAACTCTGGGATTCCAATTCCAACTATTCGTTTCATTAAACACAACATCTCTAATTACCACAATCTTTTGAGAAATCGGATCAAGTAGTTGATAAGCCTTAGATCCGGGATCAGTTCCGAGATGTACGAGTATACGAGAACTTTCTTCAAGTTTCTTCAAGTGTGGAACATGAACCTTAGTGTATCTGATGTATCTAAAAATTTGGAGATGAACGAGTCTTGGCTATCTTCGACGAAAGATCTCATATGGTGTCCGATCTTTTATAGCTCTCGTAGCAATTATTATCAAGAGATATGTTGAGTGCCTTACCGCTTCTCTCCAAATATAATTTGGCATATGCATATGCTTCATCATGCTTCTTGACAACTCATTAACGGTCTATTACCTTCTTGTAAACTGATGGCTCCATGCTACATTTTTCGAACTTAAGTCTTTTAAGTACTTGATTCAACTTGATGTTCCAAGATTTTAGTGCTTATTTCAACCCATACAAGGCTTTCTTGAGTCTATAGATTTTTTCTTCACTTCCTTTCACCTTAAAGCCCTCTGGTTGTGTGACATAAATTGTCTCCTTAAGATCTCCATTAAGAAATACCGTTTTCACGTCAAAATGATGTATCTCCCAGCCATTTGATGCTGATAGATTAATATGATATGAAGACTTAATTGTTTTGAGATTTGCAACCAGTGCAAACACTTCTTTATAAGCTATTCCATATTTTTGCACATATCCTTTAGCAACAAGTTTTGACTTGTATTTGTTGATGCTACCATCGGAATTTTGTTTGATTTTGAATGCCCATTTTAGTCTGATGGGTTTGACACCTTCCGGGAGATCCTCGAGTTCCCAAGTGTAATTCTTGACAATAGACCCAATATCATATTCACAAGCAAGAATCCATACATTTAATTCCTTTTCTTCTTTGAAATTTATACACACATCATCCAAACACAATAGTAGCTTTTCCTTCAACCTCAGACAACAAAACGTAATCATCAAGATGTTTTGGTCTTGAAATTTGCGATTGGTGCAAAACTACATCAGACCCGTGGGTTCTTGTCTCTTGTTCCTTGTTCATGGGATAAAGTCTCCTCCTTGTCTTTGTCGTCAAATCTAATCTCTTCTAGTTCTTGATTATCATCACCATCAAATATAATATATGTCTCACTACCACATATCATAATCTCAAAGGTTCCAACTTGACTCTCCTCAGAAACTCTGGGATTCCAATTCCAACTATTCGTTTCATTAAACACAACATCTCTAATTACCACAATCTTTTGAGAAATCGGATCAAGTAGTTGATAAGCCTTAGATCCGGGATCAGTTTCGAGATGTACGAGTATACGAGAACTTTCTTCAAGTTTCTTCAAGTGTGGAACATGAACCTTAGTGTATCTGATGTATCTAAAAATTTGGAGATGAACGAGTCTTGGCTATCTTCGACGAAAGATCTCATATGGTGTCCGATCTTTTATAGCTCTCGTAGCAATTATTATCAAGAGATATGTTGAGTGCCTTACCGCTTCTCTCCAAATATAATTTGGCATATGCATATGCTTCATCATGCTTCTTGACAACTCATTAACGGTCTATTGCCTTCTTGTAAACTGATGGCTCCATGCTACATTTTTCGAACTTAAGTCTTTTAAGTACTTGATTCAACTTGATGTTCCAAGATTTTAGTGCTTATTTCAACCCATACAAGGCTTTCTTGAGTCAATAGATTTTTTCTTCACTTCCTTTCACCTTAAAGCCCTCTGGTTGTGTGACATAAATTGTCTCCTTAAGATCTCCATTAAGAAATACCGTTTTCACGTCAAAATGATGTATCTCCCAGCCATTTGATGCTGATAGATTAATATGAAGCTTAATTGTTTTGAGATTTGCAACCAGTGCAAACACTTCTTTATAAGCTATTCCATATTTTTGCACATATCCTTTAGCAACAAGTTTTGACTTATTTGTTGATGCTACCATCGGAATTTTGTTTGATTTTGAATGCCCATTTTAGTCTGATGGGTTTGACACCTTCCGGGAGATCCTCGAGTTCCCAAGTGTAATTCTTGACAATAGACCCAATATCATATTCACAAGCAAGAATCCATACATTTAATTCCTTTTCTTCTTTGAAATTTATACACACATCATCCAAACACAATAGTAGCTTTTCCTTCAACCTCAGACAACAAAACGTAATCATCAAGATGTTTTGGTCTTGAAATTTCCCTTTGCGATTGGTGAAAAACTACATCAGACCCGTGGGTTCTTGTCTCTTGTTCCTTGTTCATGGGATAAAATCTCATCCTCGTCTTTGTCTTCAAATCTAATCTCTTCTTGTTCTTGATTATCATCACCATCAGATATAATATATGTCTCACTACCACATATCATAATCTCAAAGGTTCCAACTTGACTTTCCTCTGAAACTCTGGGATTCCAATTCCAACTCTTCGTTTCATTAAACACAACATCTCTAATTACCACAATCTTTTGAGAAATCGGATCAAGTAGTTGATAAGCCTTAGATCCGGGATCAGTTCCGAGATGTACGAGTATACGAGAACTATCTTCAAGTTTCTTCAAGTGTGGAACATGAACCTTAGTGTATCCGATGTATCTAAAAATTTGGAGATGAACGAGTCTTGACTATCTTCGACGAAAGATCTCATATGGTGTCCGATCTTTGATAGCTCTCGTAGCAATTATTATCAAGAGATATGTTGAGTGCCTTACCGCTTCTCTCAAAATATAATTTGGCATATGCATATGCTTTATCATGCTTCTTGACAACTCATTAACGGTCTATTACCTTCCTGTAAACTGATGGCTCCTTGCTACATTTTTCGAACTTAAGTCTTTTAAGTACTTGATTCAACTATATGTTCAAAGCTTTTAGTGCTTATTTCAACCCATACAAGGCTTTCTTGAGTCTATTGATTTTGTCTTCACTTCCTTACACCTCAAAGCCCTCTGGTTGTGTGACATAAATTTTCTCCTTAAGATCTCCATTAAGAAAAACCGTTTTCACGTCAAAATGATATATCTCCCAGCCATTTGATGCTGACAGATTAATATGAAGCTTAATTTTTTTGAGATTTGCAACCTGTGCAAACACTTCTTCATAAGATATTCCATATTTTTGCACATATCCATTAGCAACAAGTTTTTAATTGTACTTGTTGATGCTGCCATCGGAATTGCATTTGATTTTGAATGCCCATTTTAGTCTGATGGGTTTGACTGACACCTTCCTGTAGATCCTCGAGTTCCCAAGTCTAATTCTTGACAATAGACCCAATATCATCTTCACATTCAAGAATCCATACATTTAATTCCTTTTCTTCTTTTAAATTTATACACACATCATCCAAACACAATAATAGCTTTTCCTTCAACCTTAGACAACAAAACCTAATCATCAACATGTTTTGGTCTTGAAATTTCCCTTTGCGATTGGTGCAAAACTACATCAGACCCGTGGGTTCTTGTCTCTTGTTCTTTGTTCATGGGATAAAGTCTCATCCTCGTCTTTGTCTTCAAATCTAATCTCTTCTTGTTCTTGATTATCATCACCATCAGATATAATATATGTCTCACTACCACATATCATAATCTCAAAGGTTCCAACTTGACTTTCCTCTGAAACTCTGCGATTCCAATTCCAACTCTTCGTTTCATTAAACACAACATCTCTAATTACCACAATCTTTTGAGAAATCGGATCAAGTAGTTGATAAGCCTTAGATCCGGGATCAGTTCCGAGATGTACGAGTATACGAGAACTATCTTCATGTTTCTTCAAGTGTGGAACATGAACCTTAGTGTATCCGATGTATCTAAAAATTTGGAGATGAACGAGTCTTGGCTATCTTCGACGAAAGATCTCATATGGTGTCCGATCTTTTATAGCTCTCGTAGCAATTATTATCAAGAGATATGTTGAGTGCCTTACCGCTTCTCTCCAAATATAATTTGGCATATGCATATGCTTCATCATGCTTCTTGACAACTCATTAACGGTCTATTACCTTCCTGTAAACTGATGTCTCCATGCTACATTTTTTGAACTTAAGTCTTTTACGTACTTGATTCAACTTGATGTTCCAAGCTTTTAGTGCTTATTTCAACCCATACAAGGCTTTCTTGAGTCTATAGATTTTGTCTTCACTTCCTTTCACCTTAAAGCCCTCTGGTTGTGTGACATAAATGGTCTACTTAAGATCTTCATTAAGAAATAACATTTTCACGTCAAAATGATCTATCTCCCAGCCATTTGATGCTGATAGATTAATATGAAGCTTAATTGTTCTGAGACTTGCAACTAGTGCAATCACTTCTTTATAAGCTATTCCATATTTTTGCACATATCCTTTAGCAACAAGTTTTTACTTGTATTTGTTGATGCTACCATCGGAATTTTGTTTGATTTTGAATGCCCATTTTAGTCTGATGGGTTTGACACCTTCCGGGAGATCCTCGAGTTCCCAAGTCTAATTCTTGACAATAGACCCAATATCATCTTCACAAGCAAGAATCCATACATTTAACTCCTTTTCTTCTTTGAAATTTATACACACATCATCCAAACACAATAGTAGCTTTTCCTTCAACCTCAGACAACAAAACGTAATCATCAAGATGTTTTGGTCTTGAAATTTCCCTTTGCGATTGGTGAAAAACTACATCAGACCCGTGGGTTCTTGTCTCTTGTTCCTTGTTCATGGGATAAACTCTCCTCCTTGTCTTTGTCGTCAAATCTAATCTCTTCTAGTTCTTGATTATCATCACCATCATATATAATATATGTCTCACTACCACATATCATAATCTCAAAGGTTCCAACTTGACTCTCCTCAGAAACTCTGGGATTCCAATTCCAACTCTTCGTTTCATTAAACACAACATCTCTAATTACCACAATCTTTTGAGAAATCGGATCAAGTAGTTGATAAGCCTTAGATCCGGGATCAGTTCCGAGATGTACGAGTATACGAGAACTGTCTTCAAGTTTCTTCAAGTGTGGAACATGAACCTTAGTGTATCTGATGTATCTAAAAACTTGGAGATGAACGAGTCTTGGCTATCTTCGACGAAAGATCTCATATGGTGTCCGATCTTTTATTGCTCTCGTAGCAATTATTATCAAGAGATATGTTGAGTGCCTTACCGCTTCTCTCCAAATATAATTTGGCATATGCATATGCTTCATCATGCTTCTTGACAACTCATTAACGGTCTATTACCTTCCTGTAAACTGATGGCTTCATGCTACATTTTTCGAACTTAAGTCTTTTAAGTACTTGATTCAACTTGATGTTCCAAGCTTTTAGTGCTTATTTCAACCCATACAAGGCTTTCTTGAGTCTATAGATTTTGTCTTCACTTCCTTTCACCTTAGAGCCCTCTGGTTGTGTGACATAAATGGTCTACTTAAGATCTCCATTAAGAAATAACATTTTCACGTCAAAATGATCTATCTCCCAGCCATTTGATGCTGATAGATTAATATGAAGCTTAATTGTTCTGAGACTTGCAACTAGTGCAATCACTTCTTTATAAGCTATTCCATATTTTTGCACATATCTTTTAGCAAGAAGTTTTTACTTGTATTTGTTGATGCTACCATCGGAATTTTGTTTGATTTTGAATGCCCATTTTAGTCTGATGGGTTTGACACCTTCCGGGAGATCCTCGAGTTCCCAAGTCTAATTCTTGACAATAGACCCAATATCATCTTCACAAGCAAGAATCCATACATTTAATACCTTTTCTTCTTTGAAATTTATACACACATCATCCAAACACAATAGTAGCTTTTCCTTCAACCTCAGACAACAAAACGTAATCATCAAGATGTTTTGGTCTTGAAATTTCCCTTTGCGATTGGTGAAAAACTACATCAGACCCGTGGGTTCTTGTCTCTTGTTCCTTGTTCATGGGATAAACTCTCCTCCTTGTCTTTGTCGTCAAATCTAATCTCTTCTAGTTCTTGATTATCATCACCATCATATATAATATATGTCTCACTACCACATATCATAATCTCAAAGGTTCCAACTTGACTCTCCTCAGAAACTCTGGGATTCCAATTCCAACTCTTCGTTTCATTAAACACAACATCTCTAATTACCACAATCTTTTGAGAAATCGGATCAAGTAGTTGATAAGCCTTAGATCCGGGATCAGTTCCGAGATGTACGAGTATACGAGAACTGTCTTCAAGTTTCTTCAAGTGTGGAACATGAACCTTAGTGTATCTGATGTATCTAAAAACTTGGAGATGAACGAGTCTTGGCTATCTTCGACGAAAGATCTCATATGGTGTCCGATCTTTTATTGCTCTCGTAGCAATTATTATCAAGAGATATGTTGAGTGCCTTACCGCTTCTCTCCAAATATAATTTGGCATATGCATATGCTTCATCATGCTTCTTGACAACTCATTAACGGTCTATTACCTTCCTGTAAACTGATGTCTCCATGCTACATTTTTTGAACTTAAGTCTTTTACGTACTTGATTCAACTTGATGTTCCAAGCTTTTAGTGCTTATTTCAACCCATACAAGGCTTTCTTGAGTCTATAGATTTTGTCTTCACTTCCTTTCACCTTAAAGCCCTCTGGTTGTGTGACATAAATGGTCTACTTAAGATCTTCATTAAGAAATAACATTTTCACGTCAAAATGATCTATCTCCCAGCCATTTGATGCTGATAGATTAATATGAAGCTTAATTGTTCTGAGACTTGCAACTAGTGCAATCACTTCTTTATAAGCTATTCCATATTTTTGCACATATCCTTTAGCAACAAGTTTTTACTTGTATTTGTTGATGCTACCATCGGAATTTTGTTTGATTTTAAATGCCCATTTTAGTCTGATGGGTTTGACACCTTCCGGGAGATCCTCGAGTTCCCAAGTCTAATTCTTGACAATAGACCCAATATCATCTTCACAAGCAAGAATCCATACATTTAACTCCTTTTCTTCTTTGAAATTTATACACACATCATCCAAACACAATAGTAGCTTTTCCTTCAACCTCAGACAACAAAACGTAATCATCAAGATGTTTTGGTCTTGAAATTTCCCTTTGCGATTGGTGAAAAACTACATCAGACCCGTGGGTTCTTGTCTCTTGTTCCTTGTTCATGGGATAAACTCTCCTCCTTGTCTTTGTCGTCAAATCTAATCTCTTCTAGTTCTTGATTATCATCACCATCATATATAATATATGTCTCACTACCACATATCATAATCTCAAAGGTTCCAACTTGACTCTCCTCAGAAACTCTGGGATTCCAATTCCAACTCTTCGTTTCATTAAACACAACATCTCTAATTACCACAATCTTTTGAGAAATCGGATCAAGTAGTTGATAAGCCTTAGATCCGGGATCAGTTCCGAGATGTACGAGTATACGAGAACTGTCTTCAAGTTTCTTCAAGTGTGGAACATGAACCTTAGTGTATCTGATGTATCTAAAAACTTGGAGATGAACGAGTCTTGGCTATCTTCGACGAAAGATCTCATATGGTGTCCGATCTTTTATTGCTCTCGTAGCAATTATTATCAAGAGATATGTTGAGTGCCTTACCGCTTCTCTCCAA